>VZTA01014638.1:15307-38464 GCA_013398855.1 Mohoua ochrocephala
AAAAAAAAAATTCAGTTTTTTTTTCTTCTTTTTTTTTTTTTTTTTTTTTCCCTTGGTTAGTTTGCTTTGCTTTCCTTTGTTTTTACTTAAATAACCCACTGAGGGATATAGACTTAAAATCATGCTTAATTTTTTTTCTCAGTATCTTTTTGGAGCTGATCCCAATCTGGCTCCATCTCAAATGTTCTTGCTGTTATTGCTTATCAAAGTAAATTGTTAGTAAATTTTAAACTCTTTCGGGTGCTGCAAGACATCCCTCAATATCAGAGTGTGGGCTTGGTATGGTGAAATAAAATGAGGTATATTCACTGATTTTTTTTCAAATTTATAGCAGAGTAAAATTTGATGCTTAAGTGATATGACTATAATTTGAAATTAGTTCAATCATACAGTATTTGCCTTCTCCATTTTAAAGAATACAGGGGAATTTTCTTCTCTTGTGTTTTATTTCCTGGTTTCTTTTCTGTCATTGCGTTCATTCATATAATATGTTCATATAAAAAATGAATTTGGCGATTTGAACTACTACAATCCATGTGATGTGAAAAGTGTTCCCATGCAACTTGGAGGGAACAGGAGAAAACCCCAAGAAAATCAGACAGAAAGATTAAACCTTAGACCAAAGTCAGGTCCTGCAGAGCACTGGACCACTCCAACACATCCCTCATTTTTGGCAACCCTTAATGTGCCTTTCCATTAAAGATCTGTTTTTTATGAGCCCCAGAGCATTCACAGAGGTCTTGTTGTACCACTTCAAGTAATAAGAATAACTGATACTGTGAGGGTCTAAGTACTTTTATGTTCAGTTTCAAGTTGTGAGGCTTTAGGGTGATCAGTGCTTTCCAAAATTCAGATCTCTATCTGAATTAGTGTTGTAATCTGTAACTTTTTATGTCTGAAGGCTCAGATATTTAGCATTTTATAAATGTAAGGGAAAAACTAGCTGCATTTTGAAACCAAGATTGTAGAAAATTATTTTGAAATAATCTTCCCAAATGCATTTCATTCTCTCTGGTTATAGAGCCTATTTCGCTCTGAGCTCAGAAAGTACCTGGACATGTATGTAATCGAGAAGTCAATCAGTCGTGCTGCTTGCAAAAAGCTGGCTATTGGGGAGCTAGAGCCTCTAAGATGAATGATGAAAAAAAAAGAGGTAGTATTAAAAATACTATGATTTACCTTTTTTTTTCTTTTGGATGAAACAAGAAAAACTAACATGGAAACTTTGATTTTATATTGGTGTCTTAGCAGTAGCTTGCTTTAATGCATGTCTTCAAAAAGCATGGTGTTTTGAAGAGAAGCTATAACCAGATTTATATGGACTGTAAGCAACAAGTGATCAATCGTGAATATCTAGAATTGAAAAGAATGGAAAGATGGAAAGTAGAAGGAAGCAAGATGAGCATCTATATTGTTTGTTAATGATCTCTGTGGTAACCAGGTTTTAGAGATTTGGAATTTTAAAATTTTAGCTGCTTTCTTAATTGATATATGCAGTGTGGGAGATGCAATTACATTGCTGCAAGCAAAGCTGCAGCAAAAATATATGCTGTAGATAAGTATTTAAAATGACAGCGGTGCGTGCATAGAAGAAACCTGACAAGTTGTGAAAATTGGAACTGTATCGCTATATCACTTCTTCCATGATATTCTGGGAACTATGTTAAAAGGAAACAGGAATAATCCTAATGAAACATGATCTATTCTCTATGCCAAACTACTAGAAACTGAATCTGACTGGCTGCTGCACTGGTGACTTTTTTTAATCCAATTTAATGGATTCCAGCACTTGTCTGGGCAGCTGTTAAAGCCTCCCATTGATTGCAACCTATATCATCTTTTTATCTGCCTGTTTTGCATTTCAACTATCATCTCCACCTCATTTTACCTCTCGTGATCAGGTGGGTATCTAGCAAATGTCTACTATGAAAATAATCCAAATAATGCATGTGATTTACTGTAATGATTCTCTGGCACCTCCAGTTCACGTTAGGCTGTTGTCTCGATAACTAAATCACACTTCAGAGATAGAAATTGTTACTTGTTTTCCATGTTTTCCAGGCTCAGTATGCTCATTGCTCCTCACTGAGTTTTGATCCTTTACTGTACTTACATTTAAATCTGTGATGGTCAAAACCCTCTTTCATGGATAGAACATATATTTTTTCTTACTGTCTTATTCATAAAAGAAAGTTGAAGTCTCAGTCCATAGTCTTCAAGGGAACTAAGAGACCTTTTCTTTTAGCACTGTTTTGTATATACTCTCTTGGGTATGTCACTTAAGCTGCCCATGCCTAAATTTAATGGTGTTTAAAGTGAATACCATAATACTTAATTCGCTGGATTATTGTGATCTAATTAATGAATCCTTTGAAAAACCCTTTGAAGTTCCCATTTATAAGGTGCTTTATAAATATGCAATAGTCATAGCAATAAGTTTATTTTATTTCCTGGGTTTCGGCCCAGTATCTTACGGATTTGAGGATGATGCTTTGTTTTACTCTCCCCACACATAGAGCTTCCTTTTGTGGGTCATAACTAAGTTCTTTCACATCTCAGATCTACCTCTAAGTAATGATTGTTTCTTGTGCGCAGATGTATCAAAGAGAATTTTAAAGATTTGTTATTCATATTCCGTACGAACCACTGGAGTCCTTCATTCTAAAATAATCCTCTTGAAAAATGTAGACTATTTTCCTTTCAACCTTGTCTGCGGTTTAGAAGCATGCAGTGAAAATGTGCTGTTTACAGGTGAGGGATACTTCCTGCACTGAGAGTCTTAAAGAGGCCTGAACATGTGGAGTGTTATTAATACTGTTTGGTACCATAAAATATTACCACACAGCACTCCACGTGAGGTCTCACCGGAGCAGAGTAGAGAGGCAGAATCCCCTCCGTTGCCCTGCTGGCCACACTGCTTTGGATGCAGCCCAGGCTATATTTGGCTTTCTGGGCTGCAAGCGCACATTGCTGGGTCTTGTTCAGCTTTTCATCCCCCAGTACCCCCAGCCCTACTTAGCAGAGCTGCTCTCAATCCTTTCATCCTCGAGCATGTACTGACACCAGGAGTTGCCCTGACCCAAGTACAGGAGCTTCCACTTGGCCTTGTTAAACTTCATGAGATTCACACGGACACACTTCTGCAGCAAGTTGTCCGTTTCAATTGCCTTTCTATATTAAAATCTACTCCAGTTTTGTGTGTGGCAAGAATCTTGTCTCACGATGTAAGTACATCTCATACATAAGTAAAAATGTGGCTGTATTAAGGACTTTTAAGATCAGGACCCAGGAATGGCATCCTCATCCTGTGTTACAGCAAAATACTGCATTTTATTTATATCTTATTCAGACTGTTAGCTTGCCTAAATTTCAAATTATTCCACTAGCAAGTTCATGAGAATGAAGAAGTAGGACAATTTAACAGCTGAAGTGGCTTTTCAGAAAATTGCCAAGTTATTGGCATCACTGACAATTTGCCTGGCACTGTTATATCTAATGTAAGATGACTAACTTCATTAAGGCTGAAATATTAGCTGTAGGAGGGGCAGACAATTAAGCATATAGTTCTTTACCTAACTATTGCTTAATCACTTCTATTTACCAGTCAAGAAAGGATTAAATAATATTTAATTATCTGTACAAATATAGTTGACACCAATTTATGTGCGTTTATGAAACTAAAAGAACAGAATAGGCAGAACCTTTGTAATATGCCTGAGAACAATATTAGCATTGCCTGAGTTTAGGGAATAAAATGGGGAAAATATTAATAGACTGTCAGAGAATAACACTTGTAATATTATAGTAAGAATTATTCTGCATGTCTTTCACACAAATTTGCCTTTACAAATATTGGAAACACAGCATCTGCAAACTTTAATTATATCTTCACTGCTCCACCGAGAGTTAAGATTTTTAACCCTGATGAAATGAACAGTCGTGTAGCAGTATTTTTTTTTTAATAGAATTTCAAACTGTCTCCTAATCTTGGAAAAAAAACCCAGAGCAACCAGAACATAGTCTTTTTTTCTGTATTTATATTTAATTTGCAGTAATACCTCAGGCGTTTTAAACATTTACTTATGTAACCATATAAAACACTGAGATAAGTTTATAACATGATCAAAATAAGTATGAATTCACGAAGTCTAAAATTTAGGAAGCATTCTATAACAGATGAGAATAAATTCTAAAATTCAGCTTTTTATCCTTTAGCTGTATAGTCTCCACTAACAAATTGCTACTTGCAGGTGTAATTCAGTTTTATAGTAGGAATATAATTGTTTTTGACATGAGGTTCATATGATAGTTCCACACATTGTTGTTACATTTGTTGTTGGAGGAATATATGTGATATTAAAGTTTTGAATGTTTTTCTCAGTTTCCTGTAAATTAGGAAGCAATCAATCAAAGAATAAACAAGAGATTGATTTTATTGTATCAAGGCTCTGATTTCTGAAAGTGCTTATATAGTAACATCTCTAATGGGTGTTGATGGCTGGGCCTAGGAAAAAAGCATCTGTTTTCAAAATTCTGACCTTGGTTAATTCTGTGAAAACCCATAGGGATTGAGAGACATTAGAGATACTGTAGCTTGAACCTTGTTCTTTTGCATTTCTTTCTTCTAATAGCTCTACATTAAATACAAAGGATTTTTTAAGATGGAAAAATACTGCTGAAGAGATGATAGAGATTATAAAAATAGACAACGTGAGGAAACACCGTGCAATTGGTAGTTTAATTTCTAAGTCTTTCTGCTCTGGTTTTATTATTCTCTGTATTTAAATATTAATAGAGTCAGTGCTACTTAAGCAAAGTCATTCGTATCATCTCACCAGCCTACATGGAATCAAGGCAGAATGAACTTCAGCTCTCTAAGTGAGCAGGAGATAACAATGCAGCATGACACAGAAATGATTGAATTTACCAGCAGTGTTTGTGCAATGCTTGCTAATTTACAAGGGCATTTTCAAATGATTCAGTGGCTGGGATTCCTTGGGGGCAGTTCTCTTGGGCACTGAAACTGAATCAACGTTTAAATGGTTTTACTTTTGGAGTAGCTTAGAAAAATCGTAGGTAAATAGATTTTTTCATCATTAATACAGCAACTGCAAATCATGCGAGGATCATTTGCTTTTCGAAAGGAGAGAAAACTGTTCTCATTTGGCTGGGCATTTTGCACTGTGTTTGTTAAAACGGTGAAAAAATGTAAAATGCAGGTTGCTGAAATAAGACGAGTCCAAGTACTCACTTATCTGGATGAATCAACTCCCCATTTAGTAAATAACGAATCTGCTGTGGAGGAAAGAAATTGAGCTGTAAGTCAGAGATCTGAATTCTCCCTGTTTTGCCACTAATGTGCCTGTGCCAAGGCATCCCACCTTTCCCTGCTTGAGGTCAGCTTTGGCTAGAAACAGGAGAGGCAATGACCCCTTTCAAAAGAACATCCAAGTTAATAATTTTGAACTCACAATGTGTTATTTCCATCACTTAAGTGTTCCCTCCAACCTCCAGGAACTCCTATTGTTATTTTCCTTTGTAACATCCCCAATATGTTTTAAAATATGACTATTAATGTTCTGCTGAAGTGCCCACATTTCAGCAGAAAAGCACGAGGAGGATTGCCTTGCTCCTGTAAATGTACTTTTTCTGTGTACTTGCAGGCTGTTAGACATTTGCCATGTTGGTGCAATAAATACCTGTGCTCGCTTGAAGGCTGTAAAATCTAATAAAGCCAGAATTTGAGGGCTTGATGTCTCTTTTCATAGCAGGGATGAAGGTGACATTTTGGCAAAGACATAGGGTGAGAGCAAATCTCCTGTTCTTGCCTTCTTGATTTCAAATATGTTATTGGAAGTCTAGACAAAGTCAAATGAAAAGTCTTTTTTAATTAGACAATGACTTTGGTAAGTTGTTGGCTTCAGAGAAACTGCTTAGACTTCATCTTCGCTAGTTCCCAGCCATAGGTCTATATCAACTCTTTTTTTTTTTTTTTTTTTTTTTAAACCTTTCTCACTCTATATAAGATAATATTATAAATATTTATGGAGTACTTGATGATTTAAATGTTTTTTTCTCTTACAAAATCTCTGGAAGGAAAGTTATAAAATTCAATTCTAAAAGCCTCTAGGGAGATAGAAACCCCAAAATGGCAATCCTTTGTAATCAAAATGAGGAAAATGTATTTTTGTCTTTGGCTTTTTTCTAATGAACTCCTGAGAATTTAAAGATTGCAAAAGGGGTTCCTGGAACAAGCAAAGCTGCCGATTGCCTAAAGAAGCACACTAGAGAATTCAGAAAAACAGAGATGTTTCCTCTGTCTAATATATAGCAAAAGGTTGGAAAGTTAAGCCATTGTTCTTGCTGAAGAAGTAGTTCAGGGTTTAAGGTATGAAGACTGTTGCTTGACTCCTAATGTTGGTGATATTGCCTAGTTTACATGCCCTTCCAATTCCTTGAATTTTCCTTGACTGCCCTCATTATGAGGTAAAGAAAAACTCTCACAGGGTCCTTTGGCTGAATCTGCATCAGGCCCCTCAGCTTCTGCCAGATTAAATACTTTAAAACTTTACAGGTTTTCCCAATGAAGCTCCTTCCCCAAATCTGTGTCCTTGACACCACCCAATAGCGAAATTTCTGGTACTAAACTTTTGAAACAGCAGGCAACTTCTGTTTCTGAACTAACGCTTCTTTTTGCTAGGCTATTATCTGGAGAAAAGCTGCAAGATTTTTATTTTTTTGAACCTTTTTTGCACATATTTATTAAGGTATGGTTTTTGGATTTGAGTGGTTGGTTTGGGATCTTTTGGTTGCTTTTTTTTTTTTTTTTTTTTTTTTTTGCATTTAGACAAAACCAGTCAGTTCATCTCCTTGTACAAATAACTCAAAAGTAAAACTGAAGAACTGAAAGGACTGCTGGGAATTGAGTAGCACTTATGATTAATGGCCTGCTGCCTCTGAAAACTGCAAGTCAGATATGAAATTTCTTTGATAACAAAACTGGAATTTCATATTTTAGTTCATAGACATATTCAAACTTATATTACTCTATGTGCATGCTTTCTTCCTGACATACACACGAACATTCCATCGAAATTTTTGTTGATTGCTAAAATGCTTTCAATTAAAAGGGTTATGTTGTAATTTCTGTTGCTGTAACAGCCTTTGGAGCTTATGAAATGACACTGGATTTGACAGGAAACTCAGATACAGTGCCTAGATATACCCACAGTGGTTAAGATTCAAGTAAGAGTATGTCAGTCAAGTTTGGGGAGTTAGTAGTAAACATATTGAACTAATCTCAGAAGGAAGGTGGTTTAAAACCAGCTGATAATTCCCAGTAACAATTACGATGTTTCAGAACATAATTATGGGTAGAGCTCCTGACTGGCTTGGCTGAGAAGTCTGTGTAAAAACATAGGCTTTTAATTTTTCTTTTTTCTTCTATTCTTACCTCCTGTTCTCTTCACATTGAAGTGAATTTCATTGGAACTTTACTTTGGAACCTACTTTTATTTATTTCAGGTTTATAAAACCATATTATCTGTTTCTGGTTTTGGCTTTAGAGGCACAGTGTGAGAAACATTATACTTGGACTTATGGAGATACTTCCATATGATTTATAATTGGAGATCTCTACCCTACCCAGGCAAATGGCTGCAAATGTCCTCTCTGGCAGAAGATAGTTCTCTCTGTTGGAAGATATTGCTGCATATCTTTCACAGTGGTGAGAAGTTTGAAAATAGTCAAACAATTAGGGGATATGTGGCAGCAGTGTGTGATCATAATTAGTGGCTAATTTCTTCCGTTTTGAAGATGCCACTCTATAAAATAATGGGGAAACTGTGCTGGCTCCAGGGCAATCTATACTGCAGCAGTGTACAACCGGTCACTAACCAGGAGTGACACCAGGCAGAGCCATGCCTTAGAGTTTTTATCCACATCATTAAACAACTGGAGTTTTGCCCACAAGTTAGAGCAGAAGACTGATGCTGGAGAGCTTGGGTCATAGATGTGATCTTGATTTTTTTAATGGGATTAAACAAATCATCCTGCCTCTATCCTCCCTTTTAAGGTCAATTTTGAGGTAAGATTCTTTCAGCATTACCACCATGATTTGGACTTCCAGATGTTACTGCAATATACATGATACCTATGGTGAAAAATATCATAGTTAACCTTTGCATAAGAAACATTGAGTGTAAAGTATACATTAGCCTTGATTGAAGAGATTATTCTTCAATCAGTAAGACCTACCTCTTATTGTTCAGATAGACCTAAGAATATATTTGATCTGTCTCCAACCCATGTTATCAATCTAGACTGTTAAATCTTTCCTCAATGGATACAGTTGCTGTTTTTTCTTATAATTGGAAAAACTGTGGAGAATAGTTTTCCCCGATCTTCTTTTCTTTTTAGATGAGTCATTACCATTAGCAGATTTGTAGAGCTTAGTCATATATTTGTTTTTATTTTCAGAATGGGGATAGGCCTTAATGAAAAAGAAAACACTACTGGCTTTAGAGTTAAGGGAGAGCACAAGGCAGTTTGTGTAAATCTTGTTTCAGCTCATTACTTTTAAACAATAGAAACAAGAAGGGGTTTATGGAACACTGGAGATTTACCAGATCTATATGTCTGGCTTTGACTATGGAACCATGAAGAGGACCATTCGCTTGGATCATTCAGCCCAGATTTTACACTAGCCTCAAATGTGCTGAGTCAAGGCTGTAGGAGATGAGCAAGCTTGGCAAGAGCAGTCATGTGAAGCAGAGCTTATTGCTAAGACTCAGGCACTTCCAAACCACAGTGTTACATACCCAGAACAACGCAAGATACACAGCCAAGTCTCTGCTAGGCTCCTTGGAAAATCATGGCTTTAATGTAATTAAGCAGCATAGCGAGCTCCATTCGCCTTGATGGTGCGAGTCTCACGCACCTTGCTGACAGTTTCACTGTGTTGCTGCATTATGTCTCTACTTTGATTAGGCCCAGATACATTTAATTAGCAGGTTGTTTGATCAATTAGATAATGAACCCTAAAGTCACCTTCTTGCTTAGATGTGTTTTGAACAACAATTTTAATCTTAGTGACAGATCCTTGAGAAAGAAAAGAGGAGAAACCAATGTAATTAAGATGTGAGCGCACACAAATGCCTGTATGACTCTGGAGCATGAAACTGAAAATACTTTGAACTCTAAAACATAGAACACATTGAGTTCAATGAATGTAAACTCCAAGGTTTTCAACTGCAGTAGCATTTGATTATGTCTATGATGAATAAGAGAAAGATATTTGAAAGTGTCTTTGCTCCCACCTCATTGATTTCTCTAACACCAGAGTTAGGCTAATACTGAGTCAAAATTTAATGCAGTTTAGTGCTTATGTAGCACTGTCATAAAATGCTCCTGAGTTTGTAATGAATAGTAGTAGGTAAAAAACCAAAAATGAGAAAGAAACCCAACCCAACTGAAACCAGAAAACCCATGACCACTTGCTAGAAAACACTTACTAGCAAAATTCTGACACAGTGGGATGGAAAGAGATGGAAGTTCCCCTTCAGACAATCAGGAATTGCCTCAGCTTTGTTGAATTTGTGGAGTCTGGAATAAGGATGGATCAAGGTTCATCTTGGCTTATGAGATTATGAGAAGGCCACATTATGCCATGCAATGAAAATAAATGCTAGGGGGAAAAAAACTGAGTTTTTTTCAGGGATTGGCTCCTCTCCCTATCTTTAGGTTTTGCTTTTCTTCTGTATTTGTGCTTTGCAATTTGAGCTTCTTCATCTGGAAGATGTTCTACTATATTGAATCTTGGAGTATAAGTAGAGAATTAGTATTTAATGCAAAATAAGTTGCAGTGGCAATTAACATGTCAATTCTTTTATAGCTATAGTGACTATATCAAGGATTCAAGCACGGATCAAATTCCAGTGCTAGCACCAAAATTTTGGCCAAATACATAAACAAGGAACAAAGGAAGAATTTTTTTTTCAGCTGTTTAAAGTTATTTAAGAGGTAGAAACAATCTAGGTGGTGTAGGAATGATAAACAAGAATTTGTATGTGTGCATACAAATGTGTGCACATGTTGGAATATATTTGTCTATAGCATTCTTGTGTCAAATATTTCTGTTTGTTGTGTTTTCTTGTCATGAATGTTGCATTCTCGTCATGAATACTTATTAGGGAAAGGTTTCCCTACTGTTTTCTATTCATCCACTTTTACCAGGTAGCATTGGCAGTATGTAAGCTGTTCAAAACCAAGAAAATAAAGTATTTTTGTCTGCATTAGTGGTGAATAGTGAGGACTCTTTTTATTACTTAGGTATTTTGATTGTACTGTGGTAGAGCACGGTGTATTGTCTGGTAGAGTTCCACTGGAAATACTTGATAGAATTTTTCTTTCAGACTTCTAGACCATCCTGTAGAATTTTCTATTATTTTGCTCTGTTATTGGAAAACACCTCCACTGACTCAACAAATTTATACACTGCTTGAATTAAAAGCGATTTCTTGAAGTTTGGAGTTCTGATTTTTTTAAATATTGGACTTAAAAAAAGGAAATTATAAATGTAACTAGCTGGTACCAATAGCATTAAAACCTTCCTTTCCAAATGCAGATGTCAATCCAATAAGAACATGGCCAGTTAGGCTCTCTTGACTCCACTGCCATCAATGTTAAGTATTTAAGAGTTTTTTTCTTGAACATTGCTCACACTTTGTGGGATGTATTCTCCATGTTCTTTTTTGTGCTTAAGTCACACACTTGTTTTCATATTTAAGTCCCAAATTCTTGCAGAAAAGCAAAATGGCAAACCTCCCCATGTCTAACAAAGACCGTTTTGTGTTTGTTCTTTCCATTTTCTTCTCATATCAATCTGCTACCCCCTTTTTCATTTCAGTAGGAGGTCTCTCACTTAGGACAATTAGTCCTTTGGAAGTTCTGATCAACAACTTTCTTATAATGTATGACATTGTTAATATTTCTGGTCTCCAGCTACGTAACAGGAACAAAAGAATGATCTTTCCGAGATAGACCAAAGGTCCATGTACTTCAATATATTTTTCCTGTAGTAGCACACAGTAGATATATAGGAAAGATTATAGGAAAAGAACATAAGATTATTTTATTATTATTATTATCATTATTATTATTATTATTATTATTAATGTATTTCTTTACTCTCTAGTATTTTCAACTTAAAACTTTGCTGGGATGTTATTTCTGTGATACTCTTGGTAGTTTGTCATTCTGCTAGCTTGTCTCCTCAGTTTTTGATGCAAGGTCACCCAGGTAACTGCTTTTATCATGGTGAATGCCCCAACATAATGTGATACTGGCTCAGGTGTGCTTTCTTCTATAAAGAATTATATGAACACACCCAAGACCTACAGCTTGTCAACTGTTTATGCTTCCTCCCTAGCTAAATGTTCGTCAGTCTCTGACTCTTTTCAGCTCAGATTAATTTCTGAGCCTGAAGTAGATTTATATTTAGTAAATCATATTGGTTTACTCTTCCAAATACTTGTCTAGCATCCATTTGTATAACTACATCTATTCTGCAAAAAGTATTCTTTTTTGTGTCCTGATGCATACACTTTTTACTTTCTAATGCTTATATAGAGAGATGAAGCGAAACCTGGACACAGTGCTCCAGGTGAGGCCTCACCAGGGCAGAGTAGAGGAGCAGGATCACCTCCCTCAACGTGCTGGCAATGCTCTTCCTAATGTGCCCCAGGAAACCATTGGCCTTTTTGCCCCTTGCTGGCCCGTGGACAGCTTGTTTTCCACCAAGACCCCCCACAGGATCTCCAAAGAGCTGCTTTCCTAGACCTCAGCCCCCAGCCTGTCCTGGTCCCCAGGTACAGGACCCTGCACTTGCCTTGGCTGAATTTCAGAAGTTCCCTCTCTGCCCATGTCTCCAGCCTGCTGAGGCCCTTCCAAAAGGCTGCACAGCCCTCTGGGGTATGGGCCACTCCTCCCAGCTTTGTGTCTGCAGGCAACTTGCTGAGGAGGCATCTCCTCTTCATCCAAGTCATTGATGGAGAAGTTAAGCAAGACTGGGCCCAGTATTGAACCCTGGGGGACCCCGCCAGTGGTAGGGCTCCAACTAGACCCTGTTCTGCTGATCACAGCTCTCTGAGATCTGCTGTTCAGTCAGTTCTCAAACCGTCTCACCATCCGCTCATCCAGCTCACACTTCCTGAGCTTGCCTATGAGAATATCACAGGAGACAGTGTCAAAAGCCTTGTGGAAGTAACGCATTTAAAGAGGGAATGGCAAAGCTTTTGTTTTCTATTCTTTCCCTAACAATTCCTGATGTTAGTATGCTCTTTTGACTGCTATAAAATTGTGTTTGTAGAGTTATCAACTGTTACATCACAGTCCTCCTCTGCACAGATGTTTCTTTGCATTACACAGTGCATTTATCTGAATTGTCCTTGCCATCCTGCTGACCATCCCGTTCTTCTTACATGTGCCTATCCCTTTCTGCGGTAAAACTGCATGGATGATGAAAGTCATTACCTCAAAGATAAATAATAAGAGAAAAAAAAATGAATTGCCGAATAAACTTCACAAATTCCATATGTACTAGCAAGTCTAAGATACTCTTTCAAGCAAACTAAATTGAGAAAAATAATTTAAACATTAAGATTCCTGAGCTGCTCTGGAAACCTGCATTCCTGCTTACATAAGCTTAGGTGCAAAGATGGGCAATGAGAATTTTGGAGAATCAGCTTCAGCCAGACTTACAGAACTTCAAAGGAACATGCTCCAGGACCACCAGGTCCCTCACTCTGCAGCAGGCAGAGAGATGGTCTTAGATAATGTCTCTAAATAGGGCTGACACGCTTTCTGGACTTCCCACTCCACTGGAAGCTCTGACAAATTTGTCTTATTGCCAAGGATTTTGTGAAAAAATAATGTCTTGTAAAATTCCTGACCAGTCTTATTATTCAGCCCACTAAGCATAAAATCAAATCTAGAAGGTGGCCATTAACTCTCAGGGAAGTCTGGCTTTATTTTATTAGAAACAGAAAAAACCAGTGGCTATTTACATATGGACTTTAGCAATTTCTGCAGCAAATTCCAATATATACATGTGGCCAGTAGTTATTTTAAAGAGCAGAAAGTATCCTGTCTGACTGCAGGATGGTAGAATAATTTGACACTTAAAAATAATGCCTCATTATAAATCATAAGAATTGTCAATAGCAGCACCATGACTCACCAAAGCAGGTAACTCATTATCATGACCTAAATGGAAAAGAAGTAGGAATGGCTCTGTTAAAAAGAAAATATTAAGGCATCCTGAGAAAGGACAAACACCAGCAGCTAAGTTTGAGGAGGTCCATATAGAAACATTCATATTTTTAAATGTTAAGCTAATTTATTACTTTTCATGCAATAATAAAGCCTAACCACAGGAAATACATGAATTTTGAACTCTGTCTTGTGTATAGAGAATCCTGGGAAACATGCCTGCTCACACAGTGTTACTAATAATAGCATAAATTATTAAAGCTGACAGACTTTTTACAGCTAATGCATGTGCGCTTTGCACTCTGCACTTTCTTCTGCTTGGACAATGAGTAAACACCAATAAGGTTTTGTTTCTGCAGTTCATGTGCCAACATAATGCTGTTATTTGTGATCATAGCTCTGCAGGAAAATGTTAAAATCTAAAGGAAAAAAGTTGAAAAAGAGGCAAATAATCCCTTGTGTTTAAATTAAATTTTCTGTTGACAGTACATTCCCATAATAGTTCTTTCTTCAATAGAAAATAAAAATAACTAAAGAATTTACATTTAGATGTGTGTCAAATGGCTTTGATAATCTCATTATTAAGACCGGCATTTCTCTTCAAGATCTTTCTAATAAACAAAAATTAATTTTTGTTTGTGTGTGGGAAAAAACCTATATTTTAAACGGATCTTAAGCTTTAGATAGATTGATGAAACCAAGTAATTAAAAAAAATGCTTTGTCTTTAAGCTCAAAAGAAAGGGAACTAGCAGATATAAAAAAATAATTTTGTCAATAACTTCTGTACTTTGATACGTTTTTGAATGCTTAAATGTTATTTGTAGCCACCATCAATAAAACAACTTTACATTTTGAGCATGCTATGTTCAGGTATTTCAGTTTGCTTTCTAACAGTCAACTTTAGAACAACTAATAGCTTAGTATTTGGGAACTGGGCATTGATTTTAACAAAGTCAAGCTGCCTAGGGTAAGTGTAAATTTGAAGAAATGCTAGGTAAGTTGGAAAATATGGAGACAGACTTTGACAGCTGTGGCCTAAAGAATTTTGTGATAGTTTTCTGCATTTCTTGTATGTCGTATTTTGCTGAATATTTCTAATTCTTTTTAAAGGATATTGCTGATGCAAATGAAGTTGCATTCACACATGTTTTATCATTACGCATATACCTACTTAGTTTTAAGTGTGGTGCAGAAGGAAATGCCATAGATTTATTTTTGAACTGTGGTCACGGGAGTTTTAATTGCTTCTTTATGTGAAAAGCTTTTCGTCAACAACTTTGGAACATGCCTTGGCCTCTAATTACTCTTTTTGCAAAAATTGTCCATGCTCAGAGTTTCTCTGACTGCCTTTTTTCTCATTACTCTCTGCCCACTTTTAGAGTATGAATAGCTATCAGTACGTGATTTTTCTTTCATATCCTGCCAAAGGAGGTCTCTACTGTGCACAGCAATGTGTTGGTGATTTAAAAGAATCCTTCTCTGCAGGAAGCAATAACACTAGAAATGATTTAAACAAAACCTAAAATGTCACCTTAGACTAATGAAATTCCTTCATCAAGCAACACAGAGTTGACACTTCTGTGAGATCCTTTAAAACTCAGATTAAGAAGAGAAAATTAAACTCGAAATGACAGGAAACAAAACCAGCTCTGTTTCCCCTGGAAATAGTTGAGAACAGTATGTTGATTATTCTCAGACAAGCTGATTTCACAGGCAGTGACCCTAACTCAGCATAAAGAACAGCTAACAACATGGCTTTAGATGGCTGGCAATGTTATCCGTTGGTCGTCATTTAAAAAATGAAATAGCCGTCTGTCTTGGAGCCGGCCCATCTGTAGCTTCACTCATATGTCCCCTCATATTCAGGGAGACGGTTGAAGAACTGCCTTACTGGCTCAACCTAGAGATTATTTTCATCCATTTTTCCCGTCCCTGAGAGTGGGCAGTACAAGTGCTCTAGTGGAAAATATAGAATTCCTTGACAGATGGCAGTTATAAAATAACCTGTGTGTAAGGGAGTTTTCTTTTAAATGCATCTCAATAAATATATCGGTGCCTGCTCTGAATTGTGGTGCTTTGTAGCTCTTTTATTCAGTTCAGTAAAGTTGTGGGTTTAAGCTCCTCGAGATATTCGCAACACCAACAAACACCCCTCCGCCCCCCATTTAAATCTAGATAAGCCTCTACCCCTGGTGGTATCTCTTGGTGAATAGCAGAGACCAGCTGCTTTTTTTGGGGAGGGCATCAGTGTTTATACAGGTTCCTTGGTTTTAGTGGAGTGCAGATGTCAGAGCACAGCACTGGGGAACTGTTTCTGTGAGCTGCAGCTTTCCTGAATAAGGAGTTTTACGTGTCCTATAGGGACACTCTGGTATCACTTAACAACACTACATTTGGCTGCACAAGACTGCAAAAAATAGACATTCCTAACATTTAGGCTGAATCCTGAGGTTGGAATCTTCAGCTTCTTTTAGGATCAATTAGAAATGGGAACTTAACTCAGATAGTCCCTGCACACAGCACCATTTCTCTCTCAGCTGCTCAGCTGCGTGTGAGAGTTTAGATGTAATTTTGCCTTGGGCACAGAGCCAGTCCCTGCAACACTGAAAGAAGTGATAGTTCAGGGCTGCTCTTTTGCTTCTTTTCATCACTGCTGAGTGTTGTTTTACTTTCCTCATTTCAGAAAGAAACCCATCATCCAGTGTGTGGGCTGTCAACAGCTCCCTCGCACTCTCATTTTCTGCTGCGGTACAGCCCGATGGGGACTGCTGGCCATCCACGACATTTCCACACCCTGGCTGCTCTGCCCCCAGCTTTCCAGCCTCCTTTGCCTGCAGTGTATGCCCATAAATTCCCCCTGCAGACACGGCACTGCACGCAGTGTGATCACCACGGCAGCAGCCGCAGTTATCTAGAGAGATGTCTGCTTCCTGCAGGGAGAGATTTTACCATATTGGATCAGGTCACACAACCGTGACATCCAGCATCTTGCTTTAAGCAATGACCAGTACCTGATGTTTCAAATTAAGCTGAAAGCACCTAACAATGTAACTGGAGAATTGTGTGTGGCAGAAGGGAAGAGTTTATTTTACTGGCTCTGGGTGCCTATGGAATGAAAACCCAGCTACTTCTATAATAAACCATAGAGCCATGAGCCCCTTCTGTGTCTGGAGCTGGACTTAGGAACACTTTAGTAATAATGACAAGCTGTCTTTAATTGGTCTGGGGAAAAAAAATATAGTGAGAGCCAGAGATGACATCTGCAGCACAGACTTGGTGAAAAAGGTATTTTCTATCTATCTGAATTTACAGGCGAGTTGGAATTTTCCTGGCCAAACTAACAAAACCATTGACTGACATGCTGCTAAAGCTAGCACACTGTGCTGTTAACACTGGTTCATTATATTTTATTGCTGATTGCAGGGCTGCTGGTATGGAACACTGTGTTCAGATAAAGCTCCTCTGAAGCACCAATGTGAACTAGTGGAACCCTGATAACTGTACAAATTAAGATACCTTTAATGGGTTATAAAAAGCACAGTCCATCCACAGCTGTTTTTAGAAACTGATAGTGATTTCCCTGTTCTAGTGATCAGGTAATTTTTAAAACCTGTGATCTTTGCTGATTTTTATTGGCTGTGATAATTTTGATTGAATTGTTTATGCTGACAGTGATAATGTAACTAAAATGTTCTGTTTAATGTAATTTGATTTTCAAGGTTTCAGAAGGGCTAAAACATTGGGTGACAAATTTTTAGATGAAATCTTTGATGATGGAGAGTTTTAGGAGGTCATCTTAGTGCGTGCTGAATCCCAGCTGCAGTAAACGCTACATCTCTGTTAGGCTGCTGGATGTGTTTTCAAATGAAACACCTAATCCAGCACCTATAGTATTTTATAAGGATGTAAGGGTACCAATTGCACCATAAGAATTGGTTTTTTGAAAGAAACAGGTCTTCAACAAAGAAAGATTTCCTAAGTGAATCCATCTTAGAAGAGTTGGGGTGAATTGTAGACGGACTACACAGATCTGTTCCTACGTTGGTGGAATTGTTTCCCTAGGCTGTTAAGTCCAAAGGATAAACCAGAACCGAAAATTTAACGTAATTAAAACACTGAGCTATCAGCTTTCTTTTTTTTAAAAGTGAAGTTTTTAGTCACATAAGAACATATATTTGCCAATTCAACAAGACACATTTGAAGGAGATTTTGAGTAATTCTGGGGACTGGAATGCAATTCTCTCATGTTTGTGTCTGGCCCAATACAGACACCACTAATTAAGGGAATGCTCTTTTGGTTCACTGTGCAGAGATTAGCTTCATTTCAGTGAAGGCAAAATCTTGGGTCCTGATTTAAAAATAGGTATTGCAGACATTCCAGAGAGGAAAGCTCTTTGAAATGTCTCCTTGGGTACATGCAGTTCCCTGCATTTGTGCTTAGTAGTAGAGCATAATTAGATTTCAAATTAATGGATCACGTGACTATCCTCAAACAAAGCCAGGCTAGGGTGAGTCAGTAGGCAAGTGAGTTAATTTCCTCTTTTGAGACCTTAATTCCAGTCCCTATCTCTTTTTTAAGTATGTGTCTCTATGAAATATATATGTTTTTGTATGTTTATGTTTTCACCTCTCAACTGACAACAGAGTAGACAGTCAGCTGGGCTAACATCCTTGGCAGGATCAAACAGCACTTGTAAATGTCAAGATTTGTCTGGAACCCCACACTGCAAACAAGTATCTGAGGAACTGGTCTTAGCCGCTTTAAGGCATGATTATTCTATGAAATAGAAAATGGTAACGAAGACACTCATCTTCCCATTTCATTTCTCTCCCCAGAAGCAATTCAGTTTCATTTGCATGGCACAATATTCAGGTTGTTGAATCCTAGTCTCTCAGGACTGTCTCAAAGGACTGGTAATGGTTTCAGATCCTCTGCATAAACATCCACTGCATACTATAATTCTGCACTTTCTCAGATCCATCATTTTTTCTTATTTCTATCTGGAGTGCAGGCACTAGTAAGAACATAATAAGGGGTGGATGACACTAAATTAGGGATGGAGGACATCACAACATGGCTCTCTTTCTAACTTAGAAATAGGTGGTCTAGGTATTACTTGATTGAACCCAAGAGAAGAAGGCTTTTAAAACTCCAGGAAAATTACAACAAACAACGCAAAAACAAGCTGCAAAGAGTAGCTCTGGCTCAGATCCTTAAAATTAGGGAGATACCTTACTCCTACTTTTGGAATTAAGGATTTAATTATCATGAAGCGTGCTGGCTTCAGTCCTTTAAATCTCCATGTATTTGTGCTTATCTCTAAATGACTCACAAGAAAATACATACTAGTGAGAGAGGATGCGATGTAGCATTTAACAGGCATGAAAAGAATAGAGATCTTCTAAAAATTGAACAGGACTGCATTTCTTTTCTTCTAAAAACATATGGAGTGTAATGAACCTCTTGTGGAAAGAAAGTGTTTTTCTAATTATTTTACTGGGGCCAGCATTTCCTCCCCAGAACCTAATTAAAATTATTTCTTTTAGATAGTGGTTGGGGGTTATCTGGTAGGATGGATAAAACTCTCTTGTAAAGTCTGTAGAAATTAAATTCTTTAGATTTTTATCCCCAGGCTCTGTAAAAAGTATTTCTAGGCTTTTGAATAGTTTATTATCATCAAAACCACTGTGTACATTTCAGGGTATTGCATAACAGGCTATTGTTCAGTAAGTTCTGTTGGCAGTAGTTTTGGATGGGGGGAGGAGATGAAGTAAAAAATTTAGAAAAAATGAAAAGAGAGCAGCTTATTAAGAAGATATGTTTTCTAGTCAATTTTTTTTTCTCACAAGTCCTATGTTTTTTGCATTACTAACCTATTTACCAGTTAAGTTATATCAGATGGTCAGGGGACTAATTGACCATAAATCAATTATTCTATTTCATTTATAAATACAAAACAGTATTTTTCATGTTTAGTTTGCTGGTGTGCAACCTTTTCAGTTGGTTTTTCACACCACATGAGTCAGTGGCACTAATGAGCCAGATATGGTGGTAGTAATTAGCTGAAATGAGCTTCTTGATTTTTCCCCCCCCGTGATTTCTTTTCATTTATTTTTTTTTAAATCTGACCCTTTATTGAGAAAGATTATATAACTCTATGATCTTGAGTCAGGAAGCTACTCTGCTGAGTTTCGAGATCAAATCAGCTTTAGCTCAGACTGAGTAATGACCCCAACAGCATCTTTTAACAGCAGGGTGTAAATTTATAATCTTCAGTATTGCAGCACCAAAGTTCTGCTACATGTATTAAAGGAATTACCCCATTAGCTGTGGCACAGGACACAGTTTTCTTCAGCTAAGAGTTGCAGCTAATGGCAAATGTCACATACACCACTCAGCTTTACCGTGAGTGAGCAAGGGACAGGGTTAAAAATCCCTAAACTGCTTACAAAAGCCAAGTTTTAATTCTGTTTTTCTGTAACAAGTTTAAGATTAGCTTGTGAAGACTGATCTTTTAGATACATCAGGTATCTGATACTACATGTAGGCAAGGAAGTATAGGGGGAAAAAATCCCTGAAAGACTGACTTGTTTGGACAAATGCTACTTTCATTTCCAGCAAACCTAGAGTTCTACCCTACGAAGTGAGTATGAATTTTTTTTCCTCTACCAACATTTGGAGTGATACTGTGAAGTATATCAAAATTGCTCTTTTGAATGCATTTTGAACAATAAACTACAGATCTTAAACTACAGAACAATTTTTGAAGTGCATTCGCTTGGCAAAGCCTTTTTGCATTTTCCAGATTTTGCAGCCAGCTTCTTTAAGCAACAAGAAAAAATTAATAGCTCATACTTGTGAGTAAGAAAGGAATCAGGATCAAAGATTATGGATACTTTTTCCTAATGAAGTCCTGATAGTTTTATACATTTTTTTTCTAATTCAACTGAAGTGCTGTGAGGCCTCAATAAGATCAAACTTTCAAAATAATGGAAGGCTGTTATCTTCTCCAATTGTTAACTCGTATTTAAGATAGATCTGTAACTCTAAATAGAAAGGTGATACTTTAGGATATTGTATAAGAGAATGTGATACTGTTAAGGGGTATGACATTTGCCTGAAGGGACAAGTGGGAAACAACAATGTCATAGAAACATTCCAACTTCTCTTCTGAAGTCCTCTTAATCACTTCGTGGGTCAATGGCACAGGAGTTATCCTTGAGTGAAGTGACTGCACAAATAGGGGAGATAAAGTGGTTAGTTTAGTTTCTGCAGTTCAAAATAGCTGATTATTTAGTACCTCTTAATGAAAGTGTATCTAAGGTGGATTTAATACTATCGTGAAAACAACATTGTTTGGACTAAAAAAGAAAGCTTGTACTTGGCATTTTTGATTCTGAATTTGTTTGTTAATTTTGGCATGGCTTTGGCAAGTCATAATTCTTCAGGAGAGGAGTGAAAATGAAATTTAAATTTAAGTACTTATAATCTAAACCTTTTAATGTCTTCATTCCAGAGAAAAGACTCTCATGCATATCAAACACTGAATTCCTCCTAACCATGGTCCACATCTACTAGGAACCTCCCCTTGTTTATTCCTTGTGACAGAAATCCAATTGTCATTGTAAAGGACAGAGACACAAATTGTTGTAGAGGATCTTTATGACCCTGCTGTTGACTAAGTTGAAACGTTTTTGAGAAATACTGCATTAAATATAATTTCCATGAGAATATAATGAACTAATTACCAGACAAATATTAAAAGACTAACCTTCATTTTTGCTCATCAACACTGAGCAAGGAGAGATGGTATACTTTGTTGTTGATGTCACTGTTGTTGTTGCTTTCCTTAAGTGTATGTACATTGGCCCGCAGTTACCTGAACCAGCACTTTGATAAAAACATTGGGTCAGGAGTTTGAGAAACTGTTTAAAGTGAGACAGAGCCTGTGCCAGTGAAGCTACACTGATTTATACAAGCTTTGGATCTGGCCTGTGAATTTCATTTTTGACAGTAACCACTATTACAGCACAGTCAGGACTTTCTACGGGCATTCTTCATGACATAGAGCACTGGCTCAGCATCCATAACTAATTTGGTGTTGAATTAAATGATCGCTATGCACTGAATTGATATTGAAACTTCCCAGTGAGAGAATATTCCAAAAACAGCAAAATTCAGCATGTGTTCAGAAAAAAAAGGACCTTTTTCTCCCGGGAATAAAAAGTCAGGTCATTTAGCTGTAGTATGGATCTTTGAATTTTATTAATGTTTTTGATGATTGTGCCACTATACAATGGGCAGAGTGGCATGGCCAAGGACCATTGCATTGAAAATGGAATTGGTCATTATTCCTTGCAGTCTGCAAGGAAGGTGAAGCAAATCCCAGTTCAAAATCCTTGAATCAACAGTCTGATAATCAGAATTTCACTAAGACAGCAGTAACTCTGTACCAACTTCCAGGTATACTGTCTGCTGTTTCTGCATTGTCTGTTCATATTGTTCAGCAATGACTAATAAAATGATTCCTCTCATTTCCTAGTATGTTCTTACTTTGCCTTTTAGTAAAAATTGGGAGATAAAGAACAACATCAAAGAGCAGTTGAATATGGTGTAGTAAGTGCATTTCTCACTCTTAAGTACGGCTTGTTAAATTTCATTTTGAAAAATGAAGCTGTATTTAGTATAAATGTGAGTGATCCTGGTGAGAATAAAAGCACCCCAAACCATTAAAAGAAAAAAATCTTTTCTTTTTCCTGCTATATAATTTTGAACTTAGCAATTTGTACTACATGGAAGGAAAAAAAGAAATTGCTGGCAACTTGGACACCAGACTGCAGGTAAATGAAATTTTAAAAGAAGGATTTAGTATTCTTTAAGAAGGAAAAATGAATTTTGTCAGTTCTTAGAAGACCCTTAATTAACTTGAAAGGTGACTTACTATGCTACTTTTATACATTAAGGGGAAACTATTAAGCTGTTTTGCTGACTTCAGTATACTGAAGTCTTGCTGGGCTGCTTTGTGGAGCTGCAGAAAACTTTCCCACTTTAAACAGCTGTAAAGTATTATAAAAAGATTTTAATATAGCTTTACTCTCTTCTTGTGGTTACCTATAGAGTGGACTTTAAATCCCAGTATTTGCCACTGAACATTAATTTGTTACTGTTCTAAGTAAGAAATGTTGCTCAGGGCAGTCTAGACAGCAGATACTGAATGCTAATAGATCCCACCAAATGATGGTTACTCTCTGAGGCAGAGGTAAGATAATTCATGGCTGTTTCCCAAGTAATCTCTCATGCCCTATATCACTCAGGACAAATGCCAGGGGAAGGAGAGGCTGTCTGGCACATGCTTCTGCAAATACTGATAGAAGATTATCAGTACACTTAGTTTACTGTTATCTAAAGGATGTAAGGTACCAGTCTCTTCCCATTGGATACCTAGCTTTCTGTCTCTCCTAAAAATGATCCATTGCATCTGCTGAACAAAATGGAAAGTTGCAAGAAGCTATTGCGTCAGATTCATAAAAGTAGATTGTTCTCCCAAGCTAATTCTGCAGCAGTGCTCTAGTGCTATTCTGGCAGAAATAACTGTTCTCTAACATGATAGAGAAATGAATGAGAAATCCACTCCACTTGTAGTCGAATCCTTTTCCAAATATGTATTTTCCAAAACACTAGGGTAGTTTACCCCAATTGTTTTATGTCAAATTTGAGCATAGATATATAGCCCACATTTCTAGAATTTGCCTTTGATTTCAGTTGAAGATAGCAGTCTTCAGTATTTCTCGGTATAACATGTTAAACTATAAAAAAGCTGCTATGATTCTCTCCAGAAATACTTGGATTCCAGTGGAGAATAAAGTAACTGTGAGATAGATAGATA
>VZTA01014639.1:0-13919 GCA_013398855.1 Mohoua ochrocephala
GCATTTTCATAAGCAAGAGATTTGAAGACAGTATTAGTTGCTTCTTGCATATTAATTTGCTGTTTAACGGCAGATTGTAACCGGTCAATGAAGGTAATATATGGTTCTTGGGGCCCCTGCCTCATAGCAGCAAAACCAGACTCCAACTTTTTTGTATCAGGTACTTTTCGTAATGCCCTCATGGCAATAATGGTAGACTGATCCCATGCTTGGGGGGGGAAGTCTTAACTGAGCCCAAACAGTAGCATGCACATCTGTGCCAAAGAGCTGTGATGCAGTGATATTAATGGGTGGTTGTTGATTACCATTATTCAATGCCTGAGTTTGAGCCAAATCTAAAAATTCCAACCACCAGACAGAGTATTGTCTTCCTGCCAAAATTGTCTTAAAAAGAGATTTCCAATCCACTGGCAACTAAGTATGTCCTTCTGCAATTGCATCCAATAAATTCATAGTAAAGGAGGAATGTAAACCATTTTCTTTTACCGATCTACTCAGTTCCTTTACCATCTCATATGACAATTGTTCGTGATGTGGGTTTTGATTACAATGTACAACAGGCATTGCTTGAAAAAATTCAATATCGCCCTCCTCTAACGCTTGCCTTCGGCATTTCTGTATAAACCCTTCTGGCTCAGGTCCTATAGGTGTTATTTTTTCCTCATCATAGTCACTAGAGGAATAGGACAAGGTATAAGATGGTGGTGGAATAGGTGAAGTGTTTGCTGCAGCCTTTTTGCATGCTGTTTGTAGTACTTCTCCCGTGCTAGGAACAGCTGCTGCCACAGCACGTACTGGGGCTAAAGGAGGCTATAAATCTGGTTCTTGTCCAGAATCAATAGGACTTGGATCAAATGGATCCTTTTTCTCTGCATCATTATCCTCAGGTGACGTTTCATTAATAAAAACAACAGAATTTGACAGCAATGCAGGCGGAGCATCTGCAAGGATCCGCTCTGCTTCCTTAAATTGTTGCAAAGCCGAGTATACCACACGCCAAGTAATAATATCATCAGGGTGGACGTCATGGTGAGAAAGTTGGCAGGTTTGTAAACATTCACCGACCTTTTGCCAGTAAGATCATAGGACCCATCTGATGGGTACCAGGGACAAAATGGTTTGACCCATGTAAGTAATAGGATGAGGCTCTGGGGTTGGAGTTTATAACCCTGTTCCCTGGTGATGCGCAACAGAGTCTTTATGCAGTTTTTGGGATTTGTTTGCATCTTGCCCCATTATAGAAAAAAATGCTGCCCGACCGTTCACAAAGGCTAACCTGTTCTATAGCCAGCGATGAAAGGAGCTCCTTGGTGATCAGCTTAACACACGCATGCTTAATTCGGTCAGGCTACGCCACCACCGGACTGGATCACGTCAGCAGTAATGAAGTCCCTGTAAATTGATAGCCATTTGTTGGCATATGGATGTGAGACTCATGAACTGAGAGCAAAATGAATCTGTTTATTGCAGAGTTAAGACAGTACTTATACACTTAGTGTGAGAATCTCTGTTCAGTCCTTTGCACGCAACCCGGTTGCAGGCCTGTAATAAATCTGTCAGCCTGACAGTTTGTTAGTTTCCTCGAGGTTTGCAGGCTTCGAAGAAACAGGATGCCTTTCCTGTTCTCAGATAGTGTGTAATCTTACTTTCTTCTGTGCTTCCCAGGAATTTTCTGCAGTGTCAGGCTTGTTTCTTTCTCACAAACCTGTCTTTTTGTTTGTCTCAAGTTTTAAGCTTCTGGAGCTTACTAATAACAATGGTATAGGAAGATGTGAATTTAAGACAGGAAATGAAAGCTGGGAATCTTTCATAATCACCTGATTCCAGCAACCGAGGCTCTAACCACAAAGATGCTCAGGTTGTAGCTCATCTAAAATTTTGTATGGGCAATGAAAACCCCCCACGGCATTCTTTGTCTTTAAGGCTTTACTTTTAGGCGACAATTGAAAATGTGATTAATTTTGATAATAAAAACCTAATACTGACTTTTTTCTTTTGAGTCGGAAGCCACATTTTGCCCTGCAAGTCTCACAGCCATTGAGTAGATTAGTGGTGGTGGCTTCGGATGTGGCACCCTGTTAACAAGCATTGCTGAAGCTGGGAGGGGTTCAGGGGTACCAGACTGACCCAGCTTAGGTCCTATGTTGGAGGGAGGTAAGTGAAGAAATATTGTGGCAGAAAAGATGTAAGGTGTGAACTGTATGGGCAGATGAGCCCTTGTAGAACTGAAGGAAACTGAGCAGGATTTTGAATTTAATTTATCTTGTAGTCATTCGTTAATAACATGAAAGTTCTGGAAAGAGGGTGAGTGTATATACGCTAACTACCATGCTGACTATCTGAGAAAATATTGGAAAAGATAGCAGCTCACAAACCATATCATAGCATAAATTTCTTTTAAAGTTCTCAACTGACTTCTATTTTAAAATGAATGCCGTGTTATTACCTAAAGACAGGAAAGAAGCTGACTATCTAAGAAAATATTTCTCCAAGTACCTTTAGGAGATCAGCTTCATGTTCCACAACAATGTCAAAATCACTTCAATGAAACAACAAAGCTCTCTTCTAAAAGGAAAGGTTTTGTTCATGTTTGGCATCTTCATTATAAGTACACATTAACTAGAAATAACAGCTTTAGCGGAGAGAAATTAAAACAGCCTTAGTTTCCAAAATAGGATAAATGAAGCTTGTGCACTTAATCACAGTTACAAGATACTCTCTTTGCTTTTAATAGTAATTCAGCAACGGTAGGAGTCTGTGTCCCAGCTAGCAGCTCTGCCTCCTGGCCGTGGCTCTTTCACCCATTGGACTGGCTGGTGGATTCATGCACTGGACTCCGCACTCTCAATCCCATACATAGCAGCTTCTCTACTGCAGAATAGTTACTTAGTTTTACTACCTTTGCTAAATTATACACGTTCTTGTAGGCACCCCTTTCCAGGACTGGAGGATATTTCCCTCATTGCAGATGTACCCTGCTGCCTCAGCACTTCTTGCTGCTGGTTCCATTTTGTTGTACACCAACAGCTTTTATAAATCTGTTCATTCCCTTAATTAGAGTTCTGTGATGGGAGGCTTTGTGTTTACTGATGTAGCATTTAAACCTTATGATATGGCCTTGTGCTGGTGTTGGTTAAACCTGGATCTGGGATCCTGGATCCAATCAAGCATGTGTTTTTCTTTGGTTAATTTGTTGCATTAATATTTTTGGGGGGCTAAAATTATGGTAATGGAGGATTTCGCAATTTTTTCACTAGAAACATGAACAGTGCATTTTCTGTCAGTAGAAGAAATTTAGTTCTTATGTTCAGTGTAGATGTGAGGCGCTTACCCTGGTCTGTCCTATGGTCAGTGGCATGGAGAAGCCACAGGAACAAGTGGGCCTGGAGCAATGTGCCAGTTCCTAAATCCACCTAAAGTCAACCTAAAGTTTCTTTCTATTGACCTCAATGGTTTTAGAAGAGTCTCTGGTTTCAGCTGAAAGACAAGATTCTAACTGAAAGTAAGCACAATGTACTAAAGATTAAAATTAAAGGGGGAGATTGGTCAGCAACCAAACTCCCACCTAGCTACTGACTTGCTTCCCTGCTTCTTTAGCAGAATGGAAAAGAAAGAACAAGATCAAGAAAGCTCATGGGTTGGGACAGACAAGTAAGTTATTTATCAGTAACCCTTGCAGCAAAACAGACTTGACTTGGAGAAATAAATTTATTGCCAACTTAATACGTATTTGATCATTGATTTGTATATTGGGGAACAAAAACTAAGCCAAAACCAGCCAAAACAATTAAAACACCCTTCCTGCCCTCTTCCTGATCTCAGTTTCACTCTGGATTCTTCCCCCGCCCTTATTGCTGGACCTCACTGTCTTCAGTGAGGAGAGAAGTGGCACAAGAGATATGAGGGGGTTGCAATGAGTATTCAATGGCTTCTCTTCTGCTCCTTCCTCCTCACTCTGCTCTGCATGGGTCCTTTGGGCTGCAGTCCCTCTGGGAATACTTGCTTAGCCATGGAGTGCCTCTTCTTCTGGCCTCCATGTTCTGTCTCTTGCTCTTTGTTCCTTTATCTTGCCCTGTAGTGTCTTCTGCCCTTTCTGACATGTTTTCTGAGAGGAGCCCCCAGTCTGGCTGGTGGCCTTGTTTATGTGCCATGGTGGGTCTGCTACAGAGCCGCCTGGAACTGACTGTGTCTGGCAAGGAGCAGCCATTGGACCCTTCTCCAGAGGCTGCCCGCACTGTCAACACCTTGACACCTACGTCCAGTTTGGAAGGTTAAAATGAATTGCAGGAAAAAATAATGAAATTAGATTGCCAGTTTATACAGAATATAATTCTATGGATATGGGCTCATCCCCCACAGTGTGGGTAGCAGGGGAAGGGGGGGGTTCTGCCTCTCTGCCCTGCTCAGGTGAGATCCGACCTGCAGAGCTGCCACCAGCACTGGGGTCCCAGCACAGGAAGGATGTGGAGCTGTTGGAGTGAGTGCAGAGAAGGCACCAAAATGATCAGAGGGATGGAGCAGCTCTGCTGGGAGGAAAGGCTGAGAAAACTGGGATTGTTCAGCTGGTAAGGACAAGATTTGGAGTGACCTAGTTGTGGCCTTCCTGCACTTAAAGGAGCTGACAAGAAAGATGGAGAGAGCCTTTACAGGGGCCTGAAGTGACAGGACAAGGGGGAATGGTCTTCAAACTGACAGAGAGTAGGTTTAGATTAGAAGTTAGCAAGAAATTCTTCCCCGTGAGGGTGGTGAGGCCTGGCACAGGTTGCCTGGAGAAGCTGTGGCTGCCCCACCCCTGAAAGTGTTCCAAACCAGGTAGGACAGGGCTTGGAGCAATGTGATCTAGTGGAAGGTGTCCCTGCCCATGGCAGGGAGAGTAAGGGGATAAGTTTTAAGGTCCCCTCCAGCCCAAATCATTCTGTGATTCTATAAATAGTTACTATAGTTCTATAGCTAGTAAACCAAAATTTACCTGAAACCCAACTCACTAAGCAAATCTTATGTAGTCCTTGATTTGACTACAAGCTTGTTTAATAGAAGTACCGTGATGTAATAGACTTAATTGTGTACAGTCACCCCAATGTCATTACTCCTTTTCACTAATGACCAGAAAAAAGTGTAAAATCCTTCCTGGGGAAACCTGAATGTAGCAAAAAAGACAGGTGTCATGGTTACAGGAGAAAGAGTGCCAGTATGGGTGTAGCCAAACTATGTATTCCACACCCATCTACATTATTCCTGATGAACTGTTAATGGTGCGTCGTTTGCAATAGCTGTCCAGTGCACACCCCACCCCTCAGACCATGAGCTGGGTGTTTTAGATAAGGAAAAAGAGGCAACCCTGAAAGGCAGGGTAATGTTTCATTTTCTTCATACCTATGATTCAGCCCCGATAACTCCCTCCAGGGAAGCAGCAGCACAGTCCCACCCATCCTGAAGGGGTCATCTCTGTTAATGGGACATAAAGAACTGAATAGGCACCAGCCAAATAGGCAGCTGGAACAACCATCAAGGACTCCAAAATTTTCCTGACTCATAGGATGACATTCCATTGTGAAAATCCCTGCCCTGGGAGAGGTATTGAACATTCCTGCCTGTATGTAATCTAGGCACTTTGGGATTTGGGACACCACCACTACTGGACATCCGGAGGAGGACCCAAACTTCCACAGGAGGACCAGACCTTTCCACAGGACCACCACTTTCGACCAGAGTCACTCCAGTGGGACTGCAACCACTGTTTAATTGGACTATGACCACCACTCTGACCAAGAGGGTGTCAGGTTGTACTGTGACTTTGTTGGTTTAAGCCAGTGTTTTCTCTATTATTGCATTTATTGTAATCTTTCCATTAAATTGTAATTCTAACCCAAAAATCTCTCTCAAGGTATCTGCTTGGGGTTGATTTCTCCCACTGGGTTACTTTCAAACCAGCACAACAGGACCAGCAGTATGCAACCTAGAGGGCAGCTGGATTCCTCCAAGTTGCTATGCAGCAAGAGTTCACCTCAATGACTTGTGCTGTCATCCAAGGGCAAACACTAGGTTGACTGTGTCAGACTGAGGGATGAGGATAATCTGTATTTACCCTGTGGCACAAACACTGGAAAGGATTTACAGGAGCAATGGAAAAGCATGAACTCCAGCATTCAGTGTGATATAGAGAGGGAAAACAGAGGCTTTATGGCCCTAGTGAGGGAGAGCAGTAAGTAGGAGCACGGCAATGATCCTGTCTCTCCATGCTGTCAAGAAGCATTTGAATTTTGTATCTAGTTTCAGCTCCACATCTTGGAACTAGGGTAGAACACTGGTGATGGCACAGACCTGCAAAGATTATTTTTGGGGCAAAAATCACGTTTTTCTTGGGATTGTAGGCATGCCCATATTGAGCAAGGTACAGCAGTATGGAGAGTCCTGGGTTGGTGTTAGACAGGGAAGTTTGTATACTTGAAAGCATCTGGCAGCTTCAGTGCCTTGTTAGGGGTGGTTCTGCTCCTTGTGCTGCTCTCAGCAGAGCTGTCATGCTGGGGGCAGGGCTGTGTGAAAATGCTGCTCTGCTCTTGGGCCTGTGCTGGTGTCTCTCCCTCCATATATCGGTATGAAGTCCCTGGGAGAAAAGCTGGCCAGGCTGCTGTTCACTTCAGGAGTTCGTCTTCCAGACCTGTCAGGTTACTGTGAGGGTGCACAAGTACACTGACAAAAAGAAAATATTGGTTAGCCAGCCTGGAGACCCTTGAGCTCTTGGCACCTCCATTTCCTTCTCTGTAAAATGTTGGAACCAGGGAGAGAAAAATTATTTCAAAATTATTTCATCATGGCGCAGCCTTGTCTGGCACTGCTCAGCTCTAGTTGGTTAAAGAACACTGTGTTTGGGTGAGCATCTAACAGAACCAAGTCTTTGGCTTGCTTTGTTCTCTGGTTTTATGGTATATAGTGGAGCTTCTATGCTTAAGCTTTCCACCTGAGACAGGAAAGGAAGACTGATGTTCATGGAAATCTGGAGAGGTAAATAAACATCGCCATGCTTCCTGTTAGCTACTGGGCAAATAGTGGCTGATAGTTCACTGAACTCAATGACCTCTCCCTTTTTGCTGGAGTTTGAAATATCTGGAGGTCCCAGATACCTGGCCTGTTATTATCCCTATAGTATCTATTGGTGCATTCAGCAGAAAGTCTTGAAATATGTGCAAATCTTCCATTCTCTGTGTTTATAAATGTGTGGCTAATTGCTTATTATCATATTGAAAAGTTGCACATGACAGAGCAGATGCCAGAAATTCAAGCAGCTAGGTGGAGCTTGGTGTAGCGGGTTAGGGCTGGTTATGTACCAAGCACCAATAAACCTATTTACTTACTTGCCTCTGCCATGGATAAGCAGAGAAGGGGAACCAAAAATTCACTTTTTGTGAGGCAAAATATGGATTATCGAGGGAAAAAAACGGAAGAGCTTCAAGGCAAAACAGGCTCAAACTTAACAATATAAAGAGAATTTATTACTAACAGAAGTAACAGTGAAAACAGAATATGGGGAATTAAAGCAAGCTTCCAGAACAATCCCTTATTCCCAGTACCTCCCTCCTTCCAACCCACCAATATGCACAAGGGAAACAAAACATGAGGTTTGGTCAGTGCATTCATTTTTAAGAGTCTTTCTTTAAGGAAAAGAGTTCCTTTCTGTGTGTGTGCCGTGGGACTCTCTCCACAGAAGATAGTCCTCGGTGAACTTCTCCAGTGTGGTTCTGAACTTCCACAAGCAACAGCCCTGCCCGAATCTGTTGCAGTGGAAGAATACCTCTCCCATGAATTTTGCAGTTTTCCCACACTGCCATTCATGGGTCAAACCAGTCATGGGGTTTTAGTCGTTTTAAGGATGAGTTTTGTCAGCCTGAAAGCAAAAATTCCTCTTCTTCAACTTTTAGGAGCCTCTCACAACATCTATAAGCTCTGGCACTTTATCTCAGGCGACTTCTCAGACTGGAGCACCTTTTCACAGGCTGCACGTGACCTTCTTACATCCACCCATGCACTTTAGTGAATTACAGAGAAAACAGTTTGTATGTTACAGTCTTTGCCACGGCTCACATGAAGAATTTCAGATCTGGCGCTGGGAAACAGTGCCTCCTCTCTTTCCCTTCCCCACTGACCTCGGTGTTGCCACCATGTTGGCTCCCTCACATGGTCTCACTTTCTTTCTTCTCTAACTTGGAAGGGAGTATCTGCAAAGCTGCAGCTGAGGAAAATGATGTTATCTAGGTTTTGTATTAGGAAAATTCTTGCCATCTCCTTCATTTGCTGGCTGTTCAGTGTTTTTTCTCCCCTTCGGCATGAACTGGGCCAGCTGCGGTGAAGACTCTGCCGGCTCCGTGCTTCAGATGACTTTCAGCCACCCCCTCCAGCTCAGTGTGGGGGGTTTTCAGCTTCTATAGCTGATAGCGGCTTCGGGGTGGTATTTTCTCCTGGCGGCCCGGTCCCCGCCGTATCCACCGGGCCGCGCCACCACTGCTGGCAGAGGAGGGCCGGGCCCCGCCGGGCCCCGCTCTGAGACAGAGCCTGGAGGTCCTTAGATGCCGCATCGCGAGGATCTCAGCTGCAGGCAGCCCACAGGTGTTTCTTCGGCTGCCTGTGGCTCCTAGGATTGTTCCCCAGGGATCTGACCCCCGCGGTGGGGGAGGCCCGAGCCCAGCTGGGCCCGTTCCTCCCCGCAGGCACGCAGGAAGTGAGAACTCAAAGTCCCACTCTGGGTTTGGCAAATATGTGGATCGCAGAGGCGTTACCAGCTTCCTAATTGGTCTAACAACCTGTCCATCTAACCAAGTTTTAAAACCATAACACTTGGGTAACTACTTCAGCCTGCTCAGTGTGGTGTCTGTGGGAACAGAGACACTGAGGAACCTTGGGAAGTATGAGCCAGAGGCAACCTTCTTAAAAATCAGACTATTCAGCAGAAAATGTTAAATATGCTGTTAAAGACCATAGATTTCCCTGCATTAATTCCTTGGCAGTGAAGGAATACATCCCATGAAATATATATAATGAGGGGTCTTCCACAGAGGAAGCACATTGATCATCTCCTAACAAACGCTGGGGTAACCATTAGAGTCCTGTTGTCTGCTGTGCATCTTATCATTTTTGTCATTCAAATATGTATCTTTGCCTACAGTGTGCACCTGAGATCTCTCTTTTGAGCAGCTTTGGAAAAGCTGCTCATAAGATCCTGGTCCCTTTTCTGCCCCATCTCTCTTTTGCCAATTAGTGTGTTTGATCAAAGAAATCCAAGAGCGATTTACCAAGCACCACCTTCCCCCTGCATACGAGCAGTTCCTTTCTGCCCTTACAGTCTACTTCAGTTTTGCCAGCAAAAAAAGCCTGTGCTGTAAAGTGCCCTGGATCAAGGAACTGATCCAAGCTGAAAATAACTTGGCAAAAACCTGAGGAGTTCTCCAGAAGAGCAACTCCTTGGTTTGTTTCAGAATGTGGATGTATCTACATCTACTTGAGAAAGGGTCCAAGGGCAGAAATAGGGACTGGGGCAACTTAAACTGGTGTCACTGACAGAAAAACCCCACAGAGCCAGAGTCTTATTAAGATACACTTTGTCTGTCCTTATTTTTATTATTATGGGTCTTTTTCTTCTCTATAATGTTGTGGTAGCTGACCAAACAGAAGTGTGGACCGGGTTAACACGGTGGTGGGTTACGTCTCAGGTATAGGGATGTAATCCAACCCCCTGTTCCCCTCTTTCCTTACTGGCTGATTTTTATGTAACCACGCCCCCTTTTCTACCTTTCCCAAGAGACCCTCGCTCTCTTGGCACCGGAACCCCACCGAATAAAACACCTTTTGGGACTCCTTGGCTGAGGGCCATCTCTCATCTCTAGCGGCGCTTAAACTCCTCAGCCTTTGTGGGTTTGGCTGTGTGCCTCGCTGCACAGGAGAAAAGTAGTAAGCTGGCAAGTGCTGCTTAGCACTGCAAGGGCTCCTCTGAGAGAAGGACCCTTTGAACGAGCCACTTTCTACCTCGCTTTGCCCACCACGTGCGCCTTACACTATAACACCACAATACCTCTGTGGTGACTTCATAGTTTCATAACAGGGCCTATAAACTGTTTCATCCCAATGCCTCATGTCCAGCTACCTTTTCATGGGAAGCTACTACAAGGTTAAGGCTGTGGAGGCTCTGATATCTGCCAGGATCTTCAAATACTCTAATTTTTACTGTACTGAAAATACCTGGTTGAGTGCTATCCATTGCTGGGGATCTATTGCCCGCAAATTACCCAACTTGTCGCTTATTTATTTTATGCCAGCACAACCTGATCTTCCAGATTACTCTCTCTTCTAGGGCAATAATCTTACTGAGCCAAATCTTAGAAGGCAGAAATGGTACATCTCTGCTGAAACAGGTGGATTCAGTCGAGAGGGTAGAGCATCAGATGATGGAGAGTAAGAGTAGGAGCAGCAGGAATCACCCTTGTAAGCTCCACCATCCCTTGTGATAAGACTGATGTAAAGAAACAGTCCAAGTGATATGCAATTTTCTTACCTCCTGTCATTTCCATCTCCATTTTGGGCCACTTGCCTGCTATTATAGTAAACATTTTAATAGCGCATGTATGTAGCTGTAAGTGCTTTAACAGCAGAGATTACACAGATCCAGCAGTTGCTCCTGACTTCAGGAGGAAGCTTGGCTTGGCTGAGTTACCTGGGTCATATCAATCAGTCACTTCAGCTAGTAAGAATTGGGCAAATTTAATGGAACTGAGAAACGTGTACTAAAGTTTTAGATTGCAGCGTTTTGGGGGTTTTTGTCTACTTGCAAAAAGAAATTGTTCCTTTTAATCCTTTAAAATGTGAAATTTGGTCTTTAAAGACAAGAAAAGTTGAATAAACACCATGTAGAGAAGGCATGGGCATTAACAATATTGCAATCCTTTCCCTTTTATCTTCAAACTTACCTGTCTGCGTGATTGTCCTATTGCAGTATTTTTTCTTCAACTGTATATTATTTATCTATTTTTGAATATACGTTTATATTGCTGCCAACAGTAACATCAGTGAGGTGCTGATACAGAAGAGATGTTCATTTTTCCTCCCTCTTCTTATGGATCCAAGAGGATCATAACTGACAGCTGCAGTTTGGCTGAGCCAAATGCAAATCAGAACAGATATCAGAGTAAAGGAGACGGTGTTGATCAAGGCAAAAGGGGATGGTGACACAGGCCAGTGTTTTGCTTTCTGGAAAGGGCTGCAAGGCTGCAGCAGAGCTGGCTGTGGTAGGAAGCGTGTTGTCACCTCTGGAGAGGGGAGTGACAGGAGAAGCAGCTCTGGGAAGATCAGGTGGTTGTCTTTGCCTTTCCCATAGTGTTTTTCACGACAGTTACCTGATAGGTTTTTTTTAAAACGTGATTAAATTATTTCACTGAAGTCTGATAATTGTAGCCACACGTCTGTGATTTGTCTAGTCTAATTTTACAGGCTGTTCATTGTAAGGGAGGTAGAGCTGGTTAGAGAAGAGTTATTGAATGCTGATGGAATATGTCCCGGTTTAAGACCCAGGTTGTTACTATATTAGCTGTCTGGCTGACAGGAGAGTGTAAAAGTATTTCCAGGCTGAGTGAAGGGGTTTTTTGAAGTAAGCACCTGGGAAGCTTTCACTTCCATGCAGGCCCCTAAAGGAAGACAAATAAGGGCTCTCTGAAACTTCAGGGTGATGTTTTCCAGAGAGAGGGTGGTTAAAAGTTATTTTTCTTCTTTTTTTTTTTCTATGGTAAGACCGAAATCATTAGGTGAAAAATAAAGGTGGAAAAAAGCATCCTGCAGTAGGAGGAGGTGAGGTTTGCCAGACAAAGCCATCTAGTGGTTACTGTTCACTGCTCTCGCTGCTCACGGACTCAAGGGTCCTCAGTCACCAAGGGGTTTGGTGCCTGCTGTGGGACCTGGTCAGCTCGCTGAGCTGTGTCTGCTCCCTCTTGAGCAGAGAGGGAAAGGGCTGGTTGCTATTGAGTCAGAAAAGTAAAGGGAATGGTCCCCTTGAACAGGAGGAAAGTCAGGTTGCCCGTGACAAAATTGCTTGTGTTGTTGATCAGCAGAGGCCAACAAAGGTGGTGGCTGGTCTGGAAAAGCACTGCCAGAAGTAGTGATTCAAGTAAAAGCCTGACCGAATGAATTGTGTGAGCCCAACCCAGGCGTTGAGAGCACGGTGACCCCGGCTGTGCCTGGGATGCACAAAGGACAGCCAAGAAACAGCTCCCAACTGCTGCTGGCATGCTGCACTTGTGAGGAGATGTGAACCTTTTTTAAGCAAAATGCTCTGTGGATTAGCACTGAATTTATTAAATTGTTCTATCCTCCAAAAAAAAAATTCACTTTAAAATCCAGAAGGTTTTGCTTTGACACATTCTAAATGTTTTGATACTTACAAATAATTTTAAAAGCTGAAAACCATAGAATTTAGAGAGCAGCTTTGACTTGATCACCCTATGCCGTTTCTCTACTTCTCCATAAAAAACCAATTGATCAACAAAAAATATTTCATATTAACCTAAAATACTCTCTTCCCTGTATTCCCTAGTTTGGTAAATGAACGAAAATCATTATTATTTCCATTGTAAGGCCTTAGTTTAATGCCCATTTTTCTCTTAAAGGTGATACCTTTGAACTTTATAATGCCAGCTCTCTGAGCACAGCAGATGACAAACTTTTCAGAAGGTATTACAGAATCCACACTGGAGGTACATATTTATTAGGGAAACAGTTACCTTGTCAACATCATGTGACAGTGCAGGAAGTTTATATTGTGAGGAAGCACAAAGACCATTGAGAGGCCTGAGGAAGGGAATGTGTGTGCTGGGTATTTTAATGTGGGTAGAGGTGAACAGTTAATGCTGGTAAAGAAATGTGGCAAAGTAGACAAGCCGAGTGGAGATTTCTCCTGCTGTTGCACCCTTGTCAGGGAGAGGAGACAAAGGATTAAACAATTCTTTACTTCAATAGCTGAGCCTAATTTCGCAGCTTCTAAAATATCTTCATAGTACATGTACTGTGTGTTCTGCCACAAGTACAATCCTGTTATTAAAATGCAACTCCGATGCACCTGGCAGTTACAGGGCTGAATTGCTCACCTTTTCCGAAACTCTTAAGGGGTTTTTTTCATCTCTTAATGTTGGGGTTTGTTTTTTTTTCCTTAAGACCCTGTTTCTAATTTTAAAAAGATTCCAAGGAATGCTGAGCTTATCAAAAGCTGGTGGGATTTTTGAGCTCTAAATTACCAAAGTGCTTGCTGTAAGTTTGTTCCTTGCCAATATCCAAACTCCAGCACATGAAAAGTGAGCCTAAACTCAGTAATGAGGAGGTAGAGAAAATGAATGTGCATTTGATCGCTTTTTTACTATTCCCTTTCTTTTATCCTGCCCTTGGTAGACCATTTTTGGTTCTTCTATGGATCCAGTTAATGAGTCTTTGTACATTTGGAGTTTGCAATGTTGCACCTTCAATAGCTGCAGAACAAGTTGAGTTCTTCAGGTGTGAAGCTGAAGGGAGTAAGGGGGCAAGTGGTGTGTGTGCCTCAGAAGCAAGCAGTCAAGTCCACCTTCTCTTAAGAAAAGCAAAAACTGGGCAGGTTTTTTTCTTCCACTTTCCATCATTTTTTGTTTTCCAGTTATTTTGAAGAGCAGAAGCACAAGACAGGACATCGGGTCAGAAAAGATCATTTTGTCTGTTAGCTGGAATAGAAAAGACTGCATGACTGTTGTGGGTTTGGAGAACTTGGTTAGATGGACAGGTTGTTAGACCAATTAGGAGCTGGTACCGCCTCTGTGATTCACATATTTGCTAAACCCAGAGCGGGATTTTGGGATTCGCACTTCCTGCATGCTTGCAGGGAGGACGGGCGGGCGCCGCGGCCCGGCCCGGCCCCGCCCGGC
>VZTA01014639.1:14636-32736 GCA_013398855.1 Mohoua ochrocephala
GGCGGGGCTGTTGTTTGTGGAAGCTCAGAACCGCACTGGAGAAGTTCATCGAGGACTATCTTCTGTGGGGAGAGTCCCATGGCATACACAGAAAAGGAACTCTTTTCCTTAAAGAAGGACTCTTAAAAATGAGTGCACTGACCAAAACCTCATGTTTTTGTTTCCCCTGTGTATATTGGTATATTGGTGGATGGAAAGAGGGAGGTACTGGGAATAAGGGATTGTTCTGGAAGCTTGCTTTAATTCCCCATAATTCTATCTTTTCACTGTTATTTCTGTTAGTAATAAATTCTCTTTAGATTACCAAGTTTAAGCCTGTTTTGCCTTGAAGCTCTTCCGTTTTTTTCCTCAATAATCCTTATTTTTGCCCCCCACAAAAGCTGGATTTTTGGTTCCCCTTCTCTGCTTATCATGGCAGAGGCATATAAGTAAATAGTTTGTTGGTGCTGGGTATTTAATCAGCCCAAACCCGCGACAATGACACCTCCTTCTCTTTGCCAACACCACAGGAAGCAAGTAGCACTAACAGAATCAGCAGGCCACATTTCCCCATTTTCAGTGTAACTGCTCATTTTAAGTTGTTGCTTTAATAAGAAGATGGATTTTCCATAATGCTTAAAAGGAGTTAAAGCATGAAGGCACTTGAAGAAATCAGACGTCAAGTCTTTAACTAATGGGATTATAAAGTAGAGACCCTTCAAAAATGGCTTGGTCTAGTGATCCAGCAGCCATAACGACCTTATTATGGGTCAACAGTTAATTTTGTGAACAATAGTGCCTTTTGAAGAACTCACACAATCAAAATTTAGATTTGTGCAAAGTACTTAATTTTATTGAAGTGTCGTAATATAAATGCATGAGCTTCCCTGAGCCAGCTGTGCGTGCTTATGTCTATACTTTTCTAGAATGCAGGCTCTTTTGCATCTTTAATAAAAGACAAATTCTGTGGATTTCCTTGTTCCACAACAGCATTTTTATCATCTTTGTGATCCAATGAATGCCATCCTTTCAGCACTGTTTTTACAGAAGCAAGAGGAGAGGGGGGAAAAGTCACCACAATTTTAAAAAGTTCATGCTTTAGTATTTAATAATGTGGTAAAGTTTTTTTAAAAGCAACTCAAATTCAGCTATGGGCTAAGGGCCATTTCTGTTACATTAGACTGTAAAAGGCAGGGTTTTGGTAAAGATTAGAGCATTTGAAAACATAAGGTTTTATAGAAAACACTGCATCTTTATTGCCTTCAGTGCTGATGAAGGTCTGGATGCCTTACAGGAAACATAAGGAGTTGCTGAGGAGATGTGAATATTCTCCTAAATATTCTAAGGTCAAATTTCACCCATGAATTCTCCATTGACTCTTAAAGGATCTTCCTCTGTGGCGTCTAGGGCCTGATCCAAAGGTATTCAAATAAATTGGAATCCTTGCATTGATTTCCAAAACCTTTAAATCACATCCTAAGTGCTTTACTCTTTAACACATTTGATTTTGGTTGATTTCTCACTGAAATCAACGGGGACTTTCCCAGGCTAATGAGAACTTTCCCTTGTACCTCCCAAGAGTGTTCCAGATACCTTTGGAAGGTATCTGGTTTTGTTGTCCGTGCTTTTGAGCTGAGTCCCACCTCCAGTGCCAAGCACTTGACCCAGTTTATGCTGATTTCGGGCTTTGGGCATGAGGTGCAGAAGGGGGGGAGACAGTGCAGGTGTGGTACCCATCCCTTGGCGCTTGGGGTCCTGAGCAGTTCTCACAGTGATCCCACACTGTGCTGACACCATATCCCAGCCAGCAGGATTGCATGGGCACACGGGCTGATGCTGCTGGGGCTTCCTCACTCTTGAAGGGCACAAGCTGTCAGAAGCTGATTGGCAGCAAGGGGCACATTCAGATCTGCTGTTGCCCACAGGGATGTTCTGGGGGACTTGCAGACAACCACTATAATCTGACTCCCGAGCTATTTCTGGAAATAGCCCATTTTTCAACCTCACAGCTGATGAAGTCAGGAAGAATGGTGACTCTTGGGCTATGAGTAGATCCTCCTGGCAGAGTTTTCATGACATTAAGTCAGGGTGACATCCTGGTGAGTCCAATGTCAGGAGACCCACCTCCCTGGGAGTTTCTGGGCTGCTCAGGGTAGAGAGAGGTTGCTGTACCTGCACTTGCAACTTCCTACTGTGACTGTAAAACTGTCAGGAGGCCTGTGAAGGGGGATGTTTATAATCCCAGCAGTGACTGGATTGCTTAATTGCTGTTAATTTGGCCTTTCTGAAGGGCCTGGGCCAAGGAATAACTTGAACATTCCCACAGAGATGCTGATTCTAAGCCTTCTCTGAAGTCTACGAGAGGAACTGACCCCGAGTTAGCTGAGTCCCTTGGGTGTGATGTGTTTTGTTAGAAAGGCAGCTCTCTTGCAGGCAGGCAAAGAGCCAAACCTGACTGAAATGTTCAGTAGGATTTAGATTAAGCCCACAGATACTGATTCCGCAAAGATTTAAGCTTGTGCATAATTTTACATATGTGAATACTCTCATCAAGGTAAAACAAATTAAGATAATGTACAAATAACAAATTAGAATAATGCACCTGCTCAAGTCTTGGCAGTACTGAGGCTGTAATGAACTGGATAAAAATGTGGAAGAGAAAAGGTGACTTTCTCAGAGCTATTTTAAGGCATTATTTCAGAAACCTAGCCAATGACAACTGTATTTACATGTACTATGCAAAGTCTAAATGAATGGGAGTGTTTATTCATCCATGTCATGTATTTGGGTCAATAAGGGATCCCACAGAGCTTCAAGGGTTTGGCTTTTCTATTCTACTCAGAAAAGCACCTGAAAGTATCAGTTTTACAGTCTGATCCTAGTGCAATCACTGGGTGTTTTTACTGTAGAGATACTTCAGGATTCAGGTTGCAGGACTTAGTAAAAATAGGCCCAAATTGAAGGAAAAAACAGTGTGACAGGCTGAGTAAAAGGTCTGCAATGCTGCAAGGGCTTCCTTGTGGTGTGAAGAGCCAGTTCTTCTCCAAAATAAGGATAGGGAGAGGTTAAATAAAATCTTTTGGGGAAAAAACAAGTCTTGTGCTAAAACAAGTCACACCTCTGATCCAAGGTGTGAGGGTGACATGTGCTCGTGCTTGCAATGACTCTGCTGGCCACCTGTCCTGCCATCTCGTTCCTCCCTTCTACCTTCAGCCCTGGGCTTCGGTCACGGGGCTCCTCTCAGCTGCCACTGGAAACCAGTGCATCCCTGCTCCTCTAACAGGTGGCAAAACTGTGGAAGCAGGAAGCAGTGGAAGCAGCACTCTTGTTTAGCACACTTTTTGCCTCACCTTTCCTCTGGTGTTTGAGAGGCCCAAGCCTCCCTTGGAACTTGCAATGTTTCTGGGGATGGCATCCCCTTCAACACGCTCTTCTGCTCCTTGCTTGGGTCTGATCCCTGCATTTGGGTTTTCAGAGCCACAGTTCATCACTGCACAGGTAAAGAAACTGGAGAGAGGGAAACCCTCCCTGTGCCAGCAGCCAGCAGAGCGTGTGCACCAGTGGAGCTCTGACTGGGGCTAAGCCAGAGATGAACTGTGGGTGCCAGGGCAGCTCCATGTGCAGGGCAGATCTTATTGCTAAGGTGTAATGATCTTCCTTAAGCTTAAGAAGCCCTCTGTTTCATCAAGCACTGCCAAACCAGGATTAACTAGGAAGGCAGCACTGTGCCAGACACAGCCAACATTCACGCTTGCTGACAGCAGTTTAAGGTGTCTGCTCTGGGTCCTATCAAAGCCAAACTCTTTTTCAAAGTTGGAAAACTCTTATTCCTATAGTTCCCAGACCCAGAGGAGCAGGAGGACAAAGCTGACCTTGCACAGCTGGCCCAGTGTCACCAGCCAGACTTGAGGCTATCTTGTTTGGCCTCACCAGCCTCAAGCCTTGAGGGAGGAAAGGGAGCTCACCAAGCAACAGGTGACAATCCTAGTGTGCATTTGCTGGAAACAGAAGCTCCACAAAGGAATAATCCAATTCAGTCTGGGGCAGTCTGGTCCAAGGCCTAGATTTGGGAAGCCAGATGTTACTCTGCAGCAGGAACTCAATTGAGGAAGTGAAACATCATCTCCTTTTATATCAGGGTCCTGGAGAGACTCTGTGCAATTCCTGTCCCAGGAACAACCTGTGCTATTTGAGAAACTTCAGCCAGGAACATGGCTTTTGGTGTCCACACCTGCCATCAAGAAGCAGCACTTGGGGAAATCAAAGTCAAAGAAAATCCATCGCCTGGGCTGAAGGGTCCTGGAGAGCTCCATGGACAAAGAGCCTTGTTCCCAGGAGATGTAGCTGAAGGAGTGTGGTTGGGTGCTCCATGTTGGGGGAAGTACACACATACAATATGGTACACTACAGGCCAGAGCATACAGGGAACAAGTCATAATCCAGAGGGTAAGACCTCATCATCACACCATAGGGGACTAGAGGCTTCTGCTGTTGTTTTTGCAGGAAAGGATCACCTGGGAGGTTCTGTTTATAGTGGCATTATATGACATCATGTGGGGCTCAGACCTTGAGGGGAGGGAGTAGATTTATTGCGATAGTGAAGGCTAATGGAAATCAGAAGAACACTCATCTCCTCCATGGCATTCTTCATAAATAGATCACAAATGGGAACACGTCACTCACGCTAAATGTAGGGAAAGAAGGTGAAATGGCTTCTTCCAAGTCACCCAGCCAAGCAGCACAGAGCTCCCTCGATACTGGGCTATTGTTGCCCAGTGCTCTGTCCTCTAGGATAGACCAAAGAGATCCAGGGGAGAATAATGTCTCCATTCAACTCCCAGTGACAGGATTTTTAATGATACCTTTCTTTTAAAATTAATCTTTTTGTGAAGAGGGGATACTGTCACATTGAGAAAATTCTTCTCTGTTCCAATTGTTTGTGTATATTTGCAATTACTATTCACTCAGGCACATACATATATACACACGCATGGCTTATTAGTGGCCTCAGAGCCACAGAATCACTCCTGTAAATATCTCCTTAGGCACAAAAGTAATAGTTACAAAAATAGGAAAAAATATTTTATTGCATTTGCTATTCATTTGCTGCAGAAAGACACTTTCAAACTACAAAATGCTATTAGACATTTTAGAGAAAATAACCTGCCAAGTGTGTGTGTTTGTTTTAGACAGAAATTCTTCAGGACCAGAAGTATGAGCAGCTGGCAAACTCTTAATTATTTTCCCCTACTTTTCTAACAATGTACTCAAATTATTTTAGCACTTTAAAACTGCTCTGCTTAAACAGCCTATGTGTCAGCAAATTTAGAATTCTACAGATGTCCTGGAACACAGAAGTAGTGATGGGAGGAAAAGAAAAAGAGAATTTAGAGGTGAAGAGAGGGAGAATAAAAAGCCCTTTAGGGACACACAAAGAGAAAGTTAACAGACAGGAGTCCTTACAGTAAAGGGTGCAGATTTACAGGGATCTGAAGAGCAAGTTGTTTATAATAACACCAATAATTTTGGGTGTCTGTGAGCGGAGAGAAAGCTGAGGATGAGGAGATGAAAAGGTGGGAGGGAGGACTTGGGGAGCAGAGGAGCTCTCCTTTCCCTACCCTCCCTGAGGGCCAAACATACTGCAAGCAGGCCAGGAGTCCCTGTTGTCCCTCCACTAAAGTCACCGTGCCAGAGGGGGACCGGATGGAAAAATACTGCTAGTTTGGGAACAAGTATGGGGGTTGTGGCCTCAGCTGTCCTTGTTTAGACCATTTGTAGATTGTTTTGGAGGACACATCTTTCCAAAGGTCTCCCTTTGGAGAGTAGGGCAGTCTCTAACTGGGACTGTATGACTTTTTAAACTCAATGGAGCTTTCTTAAGGAAAGACTGATTTCACGGTGGTTTTGAACACCTGGCACAAATATGATCTTCTGAATTCCTTCAGTAGGAATATTTAATAGAAGTAACTGCAAGCAAAACTGAATCTGGATCCTGTTTTTAGGAGACCTTGACTGTGCTCTACATTTTAATAGTGTATTTGACAACTCCTGTTGTGTTCTCCCATAAGTGAAATTGTGCAGATAAGTAAGTTTAAACACCAAAAGTGTTTCTCATTTTCCTTGAGTATACAGGTGTTGGGGGTTNAGGAGGAGGGGGAGCAGCTTTCTAGGTAAAATGGTGGCGATTAAGAGACAAAAGGAAATGGCCAAGTACCTTGACATACCACTGCAATGGCTTTGGAAAAGGGAATGGACTTTTGGCAGTCTCTTAGCTGGGGGTAGGCAGTCTTTGCCCGGCTCTGAGGGGAGATGGTTTCGGTCTTTGGTGCTGGACTTCTGCCCAGGGGCTCAGTGCTGCTGTGGAATTCTCCTTGCTGCCTGTTGGTAAGCCTGCTGCTTGCAGGAGCTGATGGTTGACTGGGACTTTTCAGCACCTGCCAGTGCTGGGAGATCCTCACCATCTGCATGGGTGTTTCAGGGGAAGACTGGGCCCCCCACCTCCTCCCTCTCTCCAGACAGAGGGTCCCAGCTGCTGGTTGACTAGAACCTCGGCGATTGCCATCGCCAGGATACTGCACCGGACATGTGAGAGCCCGGGGAAACCGAACCCCCCCACCTTCTCTCTCTTTCCAAGGCCGCCATTAACCCCTGGGCAGGCTCAGGGCTCGTGTCAGAGCGCCCCCCGGAGCCGTGGGGGAGTCACTGCAGCCCCTCCGCCCCGCCTGAGCCACCACCGCCCCCTGCTGGTTGTGGCGTAACACCAAAGGGGAAATTGCTTAACAGGTGGGAAAATTCTGTTGTTGTTTTTGTTGCTGTTGTAGTTTGTTCTGTTTTATATATATATTGGCTAGTAAAGAACTGTTATTCTTTTTCCCATATTTTTGTCTGGTAGCCTCATAATTTCAGAGTTATTATAATTTGGAGGGAGGAGGTAATCTTTCCATTCCAGGAAGGTTCCCGCCTTCTTTGGCAGACATCTGTGTTTTATACGAGGACAACCATAAGCAATTGGAGGTTATGAGCAACCTGCAACCTTGGTCACAGCTCCAAATCCTTTCCCAGCCAGCTCTGGCTCCAAAAGTTTCCCCCCACCTCTGTTTACTCCTAGGATTTTTTTTAAAGGTTTTTTTTCTCCTGACAGTCTCGGCTTTTCTGGTTTTATCTACTACTTTCCAGTGTGCCTGACAAAAAAAATCCTTTCTCCTCACATCTGGGTGGAGTTGGAAGCAGGAAAGAAGAGCCAAGGTGAGGGTGGTGAATGATGCTTCCCTACAAGATCTCACTAGTGATGCCTGGAAACAGGGAGGCTGGAGCTCAGCCTGGCTGTGCTGCTGCTCCTTCACTCGTGAGGTGTCTGCTGACTTTGAGTCCTCCCAGGATTTCTTTGTGGAGTTGAGAAGTCTTTCCCTTCATTGCAATTCACACTCTGCTGAGAAAAGTTTGAATTTTGATACCAACATTTTATGACCAAAAGTTGTCTTGAGGATTCTCATGCAACTTGACTGCCTGTTTTTGAGGAGTATGGTGAGGTGAAGAAGTTATTCTGTATTTAAAAAATTAAGGAATAGGTTAATTGCCAGTTGCCTGTAATCTAACTGTGTGACAGCAGCATGAGGGCCATCTGGAAGGACAGAGCATCCCCAAGGATGTGTCATTCCCAAGCTCCATAAGGAGAGGGAAAGGTGGCAGTGCTGTCACCACTCCAGAAACTTCCTTGGAACAGGAGTACATCAGATGTGAAATCAGGATGAGTACAGTTTCCCACACAAGATGAAGAAGGAGAATGCAGGGACGCAAGAAAAACCAGGATTGCACCAAAGGGGAATTGCTGTGGCTATTCCTGGGACTGTGATGCTACCAAAATAATGGAGGTTGGTTGTTTTCCCTTGCAGGCAGTTCTGTAATTTGCGAAGCTCCCAATGAGAGCCTTGTGTTCTGGCACCTTTAACAGACAGGCAGAGCACAGGGATTTGCTATTCCTTTAATGAGATAGAAAAGATATAAATCCCTCTCATTGGACTGGCTGCAGTTACCCCTCTGCTCCAATTGGCTCCTGCCCTGCAATATCTAAACTGTTTTGCAAGCAACAACAAAAAAAGCAACCTCAGCTCTTTGTACCATTCAGCTGAAGTAGAAAAACTCCAAAAATTACATGAAAGAGAAGAAGGTGGGGGAAAAAAAAATTATCCCAAAATGCAAAGAAAATGGGCTGTGAAAGGGCTGAGAGGGAAAATGTTTTCATAAAGCAGTAAGGGCTCTGAGTCACTCCTCTCCTTTGAGTACTTTGAGTTTCTCCTGTTGGCATCGATGGAAGTTTTGGCAGCACATCAGGCCCCTCTCTGCACTCTAGAGGTTGCACTGTATTTACAATACTCCCCAACTTCCTCGTTCAGTTCTGTGACGAGTGCTGCACATCCCTCTGACATGGCACAAGACTGATCCCCATTTTTCCCACAGGGATGTCACCTGGAGGAACAGAGACTCTGCTCTATTCCTGGTAAGTGCTTTAGGAATGCCCATTCCAGACACCTGGAAGGGTCTTCTCCAGGCTGTGGGAAATGTTCTTCTCTCCCCACTGTGGCCTCTTTATGCCTGTGTTTTCCAGCACTGGAGGAGGAGCAACCAATAAGACACATAGTCTAGATAACAGATATTTGCAATTTTCCTAATCCCCCTTCCAACTTTTCCTTTCTTCCTGCCGTTCCATCCCAGCAAAAGTCAGGTAGAGAGGTTATGGAGCAAGTAAGTTCGTAAACACTAAGGAGGGAAGCTATGTGAATTTGTTTAGGCCATTTTCCTGTGGGCAATTGGAATTTAGCACCTAAATAACTGTGTAAGCAATTCAGGGGCAACGACTGGTGTGCTCAGGGTTGATGCTTTTAAATCTTCCTTGGCTTTTCTCTGCTGAAAACCCTATAAAAATACCTTTAAGAACGTAGAAAAGGAAACAGCATAAATTGTTTATATTTCTATATAATTTTTGTTTTGTTACAGAACTGGAAACCAACATTATTTTACCTAAAAAAAAAAATTTCTGATAAATGCATCTGACAGGCTGCATATCCAGAATTCTATCCTAAAAGTACCCATTCTTAAGGTGAAGTTGTCTTCAAGGCCTTTGTTAGCAGGATGACAATGGTGGTCTCTAATGTGGTCTCTAATATTATCACAAATGGCCCTTTTAAGTTTGACTGACAGCTCTGGCCCCTGTTTCTTTTGTATAAATTAGGTAAAGTGTTTGCATAGAAAAATGCTATTTTATAGAAGGTCTCTCAGCAGTAGAACTAGTAAAATTTTCAAACACAGAGTTTACTCATTGAAAAGTGAGGTTTTGACTGAAAAAGTAGGAAAATCTGGATCTCTAGCTACTTAGGTTACTACCTTGTGCTTCATTTTAAAAATGCTATTAAGCACAGAACAGGAAAACAGAATATTTTAGGTTGAGCTAAAGATTTAGTGTGACACCTAAAATAAACCTTTCAGTTCTGTGCAGTTTGGGTTTTTCTTTCTGGAAACACAGTTTGATGAATAGAAAGTGTCCACTTGTGGGAACACAAAGCAAGTTTTCACCAGATTTTTTTTTATCTATCATGCTAAAAAAAAGTATATCTATAAAATCAGTTGGATATGGTCAAGTGGCCTTCAATATTTGAATTCAAATGTCTTAGAAATTTACCTCCCCTCAGCTAAGATGTGATAATTGACTAAGTGTATTTTCCTGTTTTAAATTCGAAGTAAAATTCAAAGTAAACTTATCCTATTTACTGTTCCGGTAACATCCTAAAATATTTGCAGTTGGTTATTTGTGATTACATTTCCACATCCAGGTAAGCTATAAGTCTAGGAGTGTGGATTCGCACTAGTGAGATAACTCTTGAACTTAGAGAAAGAGTCTCAAAAGGCAAAAATTCATTTAGTAAAAAAGAACATATTTTCTGCTAGCATATATTAACATTCAAAGTATGACAAATAACAAGTCAAATAACAAGTTCCCTGTTACAATTTGCAGTTCTAGGCTATGTCAGAGAAAACAGCTGAGGTCTTTGAAATAAGCTGAGTCAAGGTTACAGAGAAGCACTTGCTTTGGCATTCAGGCAATGGAGCAAGGCTCAGGAATGATGCTTTAGAACACAAGGAAAGCAGTTAAGGTTATAACACTACACAAGTAGCAAAAATACTTTATCCAGATGAAAATAGTACCTTTATAGCAGTGCTAAAAAATAAGTTTAAAAGATGAAGTAGTCAGTGCAAAAAAATTAGGCAACTTCTTCAATGGAGAAACTGTTTTATTGGCTTGTAACCTAAAAAATAATTATAAAAAATAAGCAGTACAAATGTCAGCACTGTCTGCAGCTCATTAGGTTACCTGAAACAATGGGACAGATTCTGATCAAATTCCTGTTGGATATAAACCTAAAATAAGTTCCATGATGCCATCACATTTTTTTTACTGCTCTGGAGAACAACTAGCAAGCAGAAAGTCCTTCTGCTTTCTTTCCAACACTAGGGAAATTGCACATCCTTGTTTAAACCCTTTTGGTTACTTCATGAAGCCGACATGAGGGTTTGCATGAAATGAATAAATGGGCATAGCTCCCACCACAGAAACACAGAGATGCAAGGCTTCTCATCCCATCCTCTCTTGCAAAGTCTGGCTTGGGATCCATCACACTAGAAAATTCTGCCAGACCAGTGCCCCTCTGAGATTAATATATTTGAACAAAATATAAGGCAGTGCAAATTTTGTCTCTCTGCAGCAAATCAATGAGCCTGTTTTTAAAACTGATCTGCAGATTGGATGTCTTTCACAGAGGGCATTTGTTCCAGGGCATTATTTCTTAGGAGGGAAGAAAACAAAATCAAGATGATCAATAACAAGCTTTTACTATTTGCCTTTGTATCTGTTTTACTTACCATCTCTAGAAAGAGGCCTTGTTTGGGGGAATTCAGGTTAAAAGGCATATAGATTAAAAATCCCTGGAATATTCTACCATGTTGCCTTAAATTTAGAGTTACTTTTCTTCAGTATTCAAGATACTGCTCATTTACTGTCAGACTTATTTTTATTTCGAGTCAATGTGCTGCAATTTATCTTGGAGAGAATAATGGTAAAAAAGGAAACTTTCTCTCCCTAGTTTCACTTTTGCCCTAATTCTGTGGTCCATGGTCTCCATTGTCTCTGTGTTGTTGGACTATGCCATTGTCTCACAGGAGACAGACATCTTTTTTAAGTGACACTAGCTGTCAGCTGGTCCACATGAGTGCACATGATCCAATTCTCCTTTTATTTGAGGGGCAAATAGATTTTTGAGATGAAGATGACACAAAGTTGCAATTCCACTCTGGTCTTCAGATATGTCTTTTCCATGCCATTCACCTCCTATAACTGATTTTCAGCAATTTTTGCAAGGAGATTTAACTGTGCATATGATTAAATGGGTAAGATTTTGGAGTCTTCCTCTGATCATTTATTTTTCCTTCACAAGTCACAGGGAGAGCAGAGTTTAAATAGCAAATTGACATCTGCCATACAGTCGAATGAGGCCTGTCTATATTTAGATTGATGTCTATAGCAGCTACACTCATCAGGACCATCCTTAGTCAGAAGGACTGTAATTACAGCACCAGAGTCTTGCTTTCCTCCTGGACTGAATCTTGAGTCACATCACAGAACGTGCCTGATGGAATAAAAAGTAATCACTGCTTCCCACTTCTCAAGCAGGGCTTCCAGTCAAGTTTATGCCAGGTTGGAAAAGTTCCTGGTTTGTGAACATGGAGAAGATGGCTTCTGTCCATGTATAGCTAGAGTGTTGTCACATGGCAACGGAATATAAAGTTGATACAGCATCCTTGTTCAGAATGATTGAAAAAACAGGGTTTTAGTACGAGTGTTTCCTGAAATTTTGAAAGGAAATGGCTAAGTGCAGAAGACATTAAGACTTTTAAAGACTTTTCTTTGATAGACTTATGTCTTAGCTTGCTTAGAACTCAGGGAAAAAAGTTAAATTTGAATAAAAAGAAACATCTGAAAGTGTATCCCAAACTAAGACAACTTTGGTAGCAAAATTCTCAGTGTTCAAGAAGTCTGCAGGCTGAGATGGTCAGCAGGAGCTTCTGGCACCTGAGACTGAAACACATTTAAAACTGGCCTAAATATAGCAACTTTGGGTTCAAAGGCATCATCTGGAAAATGTTTTGATTTGCTAATTTGTGCTGCTCAAAAATAAACCAGTGGGAGAAATGAACCCCACACAACTACCTTGAGAGGGATTACAGGTCAGAGTTATAATTTAATAGAAAGATTACATTAAATGCAATGATACACAGAAAAACTGGCTTAAACCCACAAATTCAGAGTACAACCTGGCACCCTGCTGGTCAAAGCGGCAGTTGCAGTTGAAAGCACCGGTCCTCTGAAAGTTCTGATCCTCCTCTGGATCCATCCTGTGGTGGTGGCATCCCAAGGCCCCAATTATATATGGTCAGGTTCAGGTGGGAACGCTCAGTACCTCTGCCAGGGCGGGGAGTTTCACAATGGAATGATGTAATATTGTGAGTCATAGGATATTTTTGGGAGTTCTTGATGGTCTTAAGTCCTTTCAGCTGCTCATTATGCTGGTGCTGTTGAGAAATTACGGCCCATTAGCAGAGATGACCCCCCCCCTCAGCATGGGTAACTGTGCTGGTACTTCCCCGGAGGGAGTTACCATGTCTGAGTCATTTGTGAAGACAAAGAAACTCGAAGGGTTTACTTCTTCTCCCTCATCTCATTTAACACCCAGCCTGTAGCCTGAGGGGTAAGGGTGTGCACTGGGCAGCTACTGTGAATGACCCATCATTAACAGTTTGTCAGAAATGGCAGAGGGGAGTAGAATACACGATTTGGTTACACCCCACATTGGCACTATCCTTCTGTAACCCAGGACATAATTGTATATGAATAAATTCACATTGACATCACACCACATTGCATGAGGTGGGGGGTGCTGCCACCACAACCTTGACCAAACTCCCACTGTGATGCAGCTACTCCTTGGCTTAAGGGAACACAAGCAACATGGTTGTGCTGGCAGAGCATTGTGAAAACATGCTCTGCAGTGAGCACAAGGCTTTCAGGCATTGCTCTGATCACACTTTGGTTGTATCTGCCTTTTTTGGGTCAGAGCCTGAAATGCCCTTCACATGTTCCTTGAAGGGACCGGTCCTCTCACAGAAAGAGGAAGATGTTTTGCCAGCTGAGAAACACCCGACTTTCTGTGACACCGGACAAATGTGGAGTGCAAATGGGAGGTATATCTAATATAATTTGAAAAGGCTTGTGCTTTCACCTGGTTGTACTGCAGTGCTCCAGGGCCAGTCCTGAGCCCTTCTTTGTCTGGTGCAGTGCCCAAAGATGGAGAGAGCAGGTGCCTTTGGTCCCTGCCAGCCTAACCACAGCGGACAGTGTCTCAAACCAACATACAGGAAAGCTTTTGTAATTCTCCTGCCTGTTTCTCCTGTGATGGAGAAACCAAAGTAAAACGTCCTTGGTAGGAGATTATGATATTCCGAGGAGAGGATTTAAGAATTTGGTGGTGGTCAGTGATGCAGCATTCTCTGGGGAGTAATCAACTGACAGGAAATGCTCACTCATTTCTGCAGAGAAAATGAATAAGAGAAAGGGTTTGTATATTCCTAGTTTACGTTTTTCTTTTTTTTCTATTTTTATTTTATTTTAGTAAGATGGCCTGTGCCAGAGAAAATAAACTTTCTTTTTCTCCATTCCTAATCTCTCAACAATCCCACAATTTAGCATTATTAATTAATATGTACTTCCCATTACCTTCCTTTTGGAGAGCTCATTATCTCCAGGAATGTAACTCTTCATTCAAACATTTCATTTTGTAGCAGGAGGAAGAGACAGAGGCATGGAAGAACTACTTTAACTGGATTGTGTAACAATGGCTGTGGTAATAATTGTCTGGGAGAATTATATGGAGGCAACAAAAGGACTCACAAAATGAATACATTACAAAGACTCTTTTATGACTGAAAAATACTGATGTCCTTAAAAGAGAGAGAGAGAGAAGTAGGAATTGGATGATTTTGTAAGAAAATGCAAAGATTACACTGAAGTTTGTCTTGGCACAAGGGAAGATGTTTTCATAGGATTGCTGGAGGAAAGCTTACACTCTGTTCAGTTGTTTCCTCACCCCTATTTCCACAGCACAAGTTCCTTATCCTGCCCTAGTAGCAGTGAGAGGCTAGGCTGGTCAGCCTAACCCGGGCTCTGACAATTCTGCTGCCACCGAGTGCTCATCAAGCAGAGCAGTTCTGTGAGTGCCTTGGCTGCTGTGCCAGTCTGATTTATCTCTGCACAGAGAGCTCATGCCCAGTTAATTTTGGCAGTGGAGGCTCGCTGCCAGTATGTCACCCTTTAGGATCCAGTTGTGCAAGCAGGGAAAGCCAGGATGGGGTCAGTAAGTGGGAGATTAAGAGGAAGGCAGAGAGGCAGAAGGGGTAACTAGTTATTCTGGGCACTCATCACCATGACAGCTATCTATTTCTAGATCTATCATATACACACTTATTTCCAGAGCATGCAGGGGACTGGTCTACTAGGTAAAAGATGGGGGTTTGCCCCTTTAAAAAATATGAGAGACTCTTTATTGGACCCACTTGACAAGTGGATTCAAGCTTGTTAGTTTTCTCTTAATTCTAAGTTATAATCATGAGAAGTCTGTTTTTCTTATCACTTATTTCAGCTAAAAAGTTGCACTTGCTGTCACCATTTGGAACGCTGTAGATGTTTGTACTGAACACTGTGTTCAGAAATTTTTATTTTTGTCACGAAAGTACAGCTGTATCTTGAAGGTGGTACAGAATTAGAATAAGGTATAATGAGGTACTGCAGGTTGCTAGTACACATTACACTCAGCAGCACCTTGGCATGTGGAAATGCGCAACTTTACACATCTGGATAACAGGAACCAACAAATAAGAGATCTAAATTCTTTTAATGTTAACAAGGGAAATGTCATCTTCAATGAAACGGGTTATTTCTTTCTGTAGTTGGTGACTCCCCAGATGACCACCTTTCAATGGCTAGTGTTAATGTTAAGCACTTCAAAGGCATGGGAATGTGGGAGGGGAAAAAAATCTGCTTTAAAAAGCAATTTATTTTTCTGAGGGGGTAGTGGTTGCCTGGATCAGTTTCTGACTTGGCCAGAGACATAACCATGAGTGCCACTGCTGCAGAGAAGGTGGTGGTGGGGAACAGGGGGTGTGAAGGGAAGCAGGAGAAAAAGCGAAAAAGCAGAGCATGGACATTCCAGCATAAACCCTTGGGGGGGGGGGGGGGGGGGGNAGCCATTCCTCATTTCTGCAGGCCCAGTACAGAGTAGAATTTTCAGCCATTTATGCACAATGCTGGGTTAACAAACTGTCATGGTTTGACACTGGCCAAATGCCAGGCACCCACAACAGCCACTCACTCACCCTCCCCTGCCACAGCAGGGCAGAGGAGAGAAAAATTTAATGAAGGCTTCATGAGTTGAGATAAGGACCAAGAGAAAAACACTCCAAGGGCAAAACAGGCTCACCTTTGAGGTACAAAGTGAGTTTATTACTAACAAAATCAGAGGAGGATAATGAGAAGTAAAATAAGCCCTTAAAAACACCTGTTCTTCCCCCAACCCCTCTCTCCTTCCCATCAACAGCACAGGGAGACAGGGCATGGGGGTTTTGGTCAGTTCGTCACCCAAGGTTTTCTTCTGCTGTGCAGGGAGAGAAGTTGTTCCCCTGTAAGGCCATGGGGTCCCTCCCACGGCAGAGAGTTCTCCGTGAACTTCTCCAGCTTGGTTCCAATCTCACAAGCAGCAGTCCTCCCAAAACTGCTACAACATTAATTCCTCCCACAGGCACACAGTCCCCCCACAACTGATCCAATGTGAATCCCTCTCATGGGCAAACAGTCCTCCCAAAACTGCTGCGCCGTGGGGGTCTCTTCCACAGGGTGCAGTCCTCCAAGGACAGGCTGCTCCAGCCTGGGAGCAGGGCCCTCTCTCTCCACTGGGTCTCCCACTGGATCACAGCCTCCTCCAGGCATCCACCCACTCTGGCATGGGCACCTCCCCCACGGGCTGTGGGTGGATCTCTGCATCCCCCGTGGATCCCCATGGGCTGCAGGGGCCCAGCTGCTTCACCATGGTCATCACCACAGCCTGCAGAGGAAACTTGGCTCTGGTGCCTGGAGCACCTCCTCCCCCTCCTTCTCCACTGACTTTAGTGTCTCCATGTTGTTTCCCTCACACGTTCTCACCTCCTCCTCTTCTCTAGTCAGAATTAAAACTGCCCAAATCTTTGTTTTGATTTTCTTCTTAAATATGTTATCACAGAGGCGTTACCACCATCTCTAACTGGCCCAGGCTTGGCCAGCAGCATGTCCATCTTCACAGCCATCAGGGATCCGCTCTGCCAGACATGGCGGAAGCTTCCAGCAGCTCCTCACAGAAGCCACCTCTATGGCCCCCTGCTACCAAAAACCAGGCCATGCAAAACCAACACACAAAGATTAAAGAACAGCCAGCAAGCAGAGCAGTCTGCTGAAGGTTAACAAGAAGCTCTGAGTAGAACGGCTGTTCAGGATGTCTCAGGCAGCATTAAGTATCCTTTAGACTTCAGTTTGGAAGTGTCCCATTCAGGCAGATATCTAGAGTCTCTCTTTGATGCAACTGTGGATGACAGAAATACTGAAGTCCATTTCCCTATGAATTTTGTGGCCTGTCCTCTCCCACAATCCCACTCCAATGACCCTCAATTCCTCTTCTGTTTCCCTGCTGCAACATGGATTTCGCCCCATAGGGAGATGATTTCCTAGTTGTGCGTTCAGTGCTTCCCCTCACTGCAGTCTGTGGTTGGAGCAGTGTGGTCACTGCCACATCCCTGTACTCCACAGGCAGGCCCTGGCTTTGGTGTGTGACTGGTTGAAACTGAGTCACTGAAGTTGGATGGGAAAGAGAAAAAAGACTAGGGATCACATACATTATCATAGAATTACTTAGGTTGGAAAAGACCTCTAAGATTAGCAAGTCTAACCTGTGAGTCATCACCAGCTTGTCAACCAGACCAGAGCACTGAGTGCCACATCCAGTCGTTCCTTGGACACCTCCAGGGATGGGGACTCCACCACCTCCCCTTCCAAAGCCTGACAACCCTTTCCATGAAAAAATTCCTCCTGATTCCCCCAACACGAACGTTCTCTGGCAAAACTTGAGGTGCCATTTCTTTTTGTCCTGAGAGCAGAGCCTGAGCCCCATCTGGCTGCACCCTCGTGTCAGGGAGTTGTAGAGAGAGAAAAGGTCCCCCCTGAGCCTCCTTTTCTCCAGGCTGAGCCACCCCAGCTCCCTCAGCCGCTTCTCATATGCCTTACTCTCTAGACTCTTCTCCAACTTTGTTGCCCTGCAGGCAGGTTAACAACAGGAAAAGTGTCTAAGAATGCATTTCAAGCGCCAGCAACCGTTTTTACAGTGTGTGTGAAATTGGGCAGTCCTAATCTTAATCTCACTTTGACTATGAGGTTTGTAATTCCTGTAAAAACCGAGCAGTCCTGGAACGGGGGCAGGTGGTGGTCCCACACACCCAGGGCAACCTGCTGGGTGCTTTTGGGAGCTCTGAGTGGGGCTCTGGGGCTCAAAGTCGGTGGGACGCCTCACGGCTCCTTCCGAGCAGGAGACTCCCGGAGCCTAGTGGTGGCGTGAGCTGCGGGCGGCCCGGCAGTGACCGAGGGGCTGACCTGTAGGGGATGCTTGTTCAGTCCCTATTCAGGAAGCACAGGGCACAGCCGCTTTTCCAAGGCTGCCTGTTCAGCTCGACAGATGCTCCTTTCTTAACCCTTCCCCTTTCTCCCTGCCCCTCAAACAGATCCTTTCCCCAGTCAAAGCCAGTTTTCCCCAGCCAGTCACTAAATCAGCCGGATGTGGCTCCCTTCCCCCACCTGACATGGTGACGAGGAGTGCCTGCTGATCAGTCCTTTTATGTAGTCTCTGCGGCTGTAGATTGCGGCTTCGGCCACTAAAATTAAAAAAAAAAAAAAAAAAAAAAAAGAGAGAGAAAAAAAAAAAAAAAAAAAAAAGCCCACAAA
>VZTA01014639.1:32794-48835 GCA_013398855.1 Mohoua ochrocephala
CCGCGGGCGTGAGATTGGGGCGCCGGCAAAAAAAAAAAAAAAAAAAAAAAAAAAAAAAAAGAGAGAGAGAGAAAAAAAAAAAAAGAAAATGCCCTCAAACCCACCAGTGGCTGTCCCTGCATTCCCTGACGTTCGTGGCCGGAGCGAAGCCCAAGCCGAGCCGCGGCCGGGCAGGGTGCGCCGGCCCCTGCGGAGACGCGGAGATGGCGGGGCGAGTGGTGTACGAGATTCTTGTGGACCTGGGAGGAGGTGGAGCTTGCTTTTCTCGGCTTTCTTTCAGTCATATGAGTCCTGAGCGAGCCCAGGGCTGAGGTGCCGGTGCGTAAAGGGGGCTGAACTTGGGCGCAATTTGCCGGCCTAGGGTGTAGGACGAAGTCCCGTCCTGCACCCTCGTCCTGCAGCACGGCAAGGAGAGAAGCTGGAGCATCCCTCCCCTTCTTCCAGCCGCTGCCCTGACATCCCCCTCTGGCTGGACACGCTGGCTGTCCTTCCTCCTCCTCTCACCCCGCGAAAATACGCACGCCCAGCAGCTTTAATGTGATAAAAGAGGAGGTCTTGAGGAAAGTCAAAAGCGTGCGGAGAAGGAAACAGGTTGGACACGTAAAGAGAAAAAGAGCTCTAAAGTTTCACCAGTGAGCCATGAAATGAAAAGTAACAGCTGATGTACTGGAGAGAAGGAGAGAGAGTCGTCATCGAGAGCTATGGATCCAAGGTTAAAGGTGGCAGGGAAGGGGAGATGGAACTTAAAAGTAATTACCCAGGCAAAGGAGAGAACGAAAGGAGATCTAGGCTATTGCCTTGTGCTGCAATAGCTTGGAAAGAATCACCAGGAAAACTGGCAAATATTAGCAAAAGCCTTTGCGTGGTCGAGAGCCACTGTCCCTCTCCTTTTAGAATCACGAGGCTGAGCACCTGATTTACTTTAAAACAAAACAAAACAACAACAAAACAAAACCCAACCAAACAAAAAAAAAAACAACAAACCCAAACCAAAACAAAAACCCCCAGAGGACTTCCAAGAATTTGCATTTTCTATCCCCGCAGTTGCTTGCCCGGGAGGCTGAAAGGAAGAAACCATTTCACTTCCCCCCCCCCCCCACTTAGATTATAAATACAGAAATAAAGAGCTAAGGAGTGGCAGTAGAGGTGTAGGGGGTAATCATGCATCAGGGTGTAGGTTAAAAATACCAACACCACTGGAGAAAGAACACCCCTTAATTTTTCATTTAGAAATATTAAAATGAATGTGTTAGATGTTGAGAAGAACATTGTGTTGTCTTGGTGAGGTGTGATGTTGAACAGTATCAAATCCAAGGAATGATTTTTCCTGCTCCCATTTCATGACCTCATATACAAACACAAAGCAGGGCAGAAATTTTCCAGCTTGGCAACCCAAGGCTGAGGAGCCACAATTCCCAGCCCTAATGCACAGAGAGGGGTGACATGTCCGCTCCCTGTCCCAGTTCATCCCACAGCACGTGCGGACAAGGCTTTTCCACGAAGTTGGCCAATGCCCAAGAACAATGAAACCAAGGGGATTTGCGGGAGCGAGCTCTTCTCTGGGATTTCTTTTCCCCTCCAGCCGCACCCCTTGCCAAGATGCCCTTGGAAACTGTCCTTGGCCAGTTGTCCTGCACAGGTACCCCGGGGAGGGTCTCGCTGCTGTGGCCCCTTCCTGCAGCTCCCGTGCTCCTTTGTTCCACGGCAGTTGCGGCTTGACTACATCTCCCAGCAGGCTGCACTGGGGAAGGGGGGGGGGCGCGGGAGAAAGGATTTTCTACCCTTTTCCCTCCCCATTACATTCCTCCTCAGTGAGACGAAAGTACCATACTCACTTTGCTGACACATCATGTGCTTTGAGAAGACAAGAGGTGCAAGGCTGCCAGAAGTCAGTTAAATCCTGAAGTAGGAAGGATGTAGCCCTGAGCTTTGAAATCTTAATAAAGACATAGAGGAGAGATTTTTTCTTTTGTGTGCTGGGCCGACGGCTGCCAGTCTTTCTGGATACACAACTTACGCAACTGTTTCTCCATCACAAACTAAAGCACACGCGTGTCTTGCATAATGCTGTTTGCCACCATACAAATATTTCTTTTCTGGCCCCTGTAGAGCCTACAGATTGCTTTGCTGATCTTCTGCATCAGATGGCTTTATCCTTCTGGTACTGCATATATGCAGATCTGAGGTCTATGTAAATACGTATAAACAAAATGCATATTTTGTAACAGATTTATTTTTAGTGCCTATGTTTTTATGCTAGGGATAAAGAAGTTTGTTTAATTGATATCACTGGTGTAAAAGGGGTTAGTGCTAACAGTGGAAGCGGAAACCTTATCAGAGCTTTTAGAATTAGAATTGCTGGTTGTAAGTGGTCTCCCTACCCTATAAACACTGTTCTCTTAGTTATTCTTTTGATTCCAGCAAAGCAATGCTTGTTTCAATTAACAGGTATCGGTCTTAAGTTTCTAAGGAATCCCGGCAACAGTTTCTCTTTAAGAAGAGCTTAGAAGTGATGATTATAATGAACTCCGGGAGCAGCGTGCCAAGCCTCTGCTCCTCAGAGAGATGGTTCCACTCACACACTGAGTGCTGCCCTGTATGCATGTGTTTGGAAACCACATTTGAATGACTAAAGCAAGCTGAGGAGCAGACCTGGCACTCAAACATGTGGGTTTGGGCAATATATATGAGTGTCTAGGTATGTCTGTATGCATGTAGACATAAATAGCTTTATAAATACCGCATATTCACTGTGTAACAATTGTCTGTGTGATATCATGTCAATATACACAATTGTCTGTGTGATAAGAGACAAATATAATGTCAATATGTAGAATTTAATTTTATTTTAAATTGTAAATTGGATTAACTTCTCTGGCTGATTTGGCAGAGTGAATTATTATTGTTCCACTGCAGATTTTATCACAGTATTTGTCCTTGGTGTCCTAGGATACTTTGCCATGCTTATTTTATTTTAAAGATCTTTACATGTATATATTTAAAAAATATTCACCTGTGCTGCTGATAGTATAACCATTCTGGAGAGAGTAGTTTTAAATCTGTAAGTTTTAAATTAATTGTTTTCTGTCTGAATTGTAACAAAGATAACAGTCCAAGCTGTTCCACTCCATTACACCATGACTTTCATCTCTGAAGTCTGGGCTTCAACCTTTCTGAGGATTGCTAAAATCTGTTAAAAATCAGTGTTGTTTTCACTGAAATTAAAAGTTATATCAAGGTGGTAGTTTTATATCAACTAAGTAGGACTTAGATGATTTTTTTTTTAAAATACATTGTATAACAGAGTTTTGAGCCAGATTTGTGATTTCTAACCCCAGCCATAAGAAGGAGGTGGTAAGGAGGCACCACCACCTAAGACTCAGATGGGTGCCTCTTGGAGTCACATTTTCTTCCCAGATCCATTTTGTTCCTAAGAACAAGTGCTCATTTACTCCCAACAGCATTTTGCTATTTCCTTCCTTTTCCAAACACCTCCTGGTACCTTCCTTTGAGTGGTGGAAGGATGGTAGCAGGTTGTATCAATCCTCACCTTTCCACTTGTTTCAGTGAAGAAATATCTGGTCTTTCTGTTTTCTGTTTGAATTCCAAGCTCTGGTGTGTTTTGTGTGCGTGTGCCTTGAGTTTGCTCTGATTTCTGTGGCTGAGCTGTCATATTGGTCACAGTCTGGTCATCTAAACAAAGCTCTGTCAGGATGTTTGCTGGGATGGTCGCCCTTTATACTCCATTTTTTAATCCATCTGGATACTGGCATTAAATACACCCTTGCTCTTGGACAGGCTCAAGGGCTTCTTCAGCTCTGGGGTAGGAACTATGGATTAGAGCCAGATAAAGGATATTTTTCAACATTTGCTAGATGTTGAAGATGTTCCTGCCCACAGCAAGGGGATCAGACTAGATGACCTTGAAAGGTCCCTTCCAACCCAAACTATTCTATGATTCTATAGATAGACTGATATTTAGTTGCCTTCAGATTATGTATAAGCAGGAAGGAGGACACATTTTCTAAACCATTTGTTGATCTGAATGGATTCAAATTTATATACTTTGGTCTCCCAAAGCTGAATGTAGAACCAAGTAGAAGTTGAGTTTCTCCACTGCAAGCTTCTACTATTGCAAGAATTAGTGAACTTGGTTTAAACAGTTTCTCTTGTAACACCTTTGCCACATGCACTTTTTCTGCAGTTCTTCTATATATCTGCAGCCTGTCAAGACAATTGTTCTATATTTGTGCTCACTGACTTCCTCCCAAGATCAGTGAGAATATGATATTTCTAAGATGTTGAAGGCTAGTCTCAAATATATATTTTTTTTCCTTAAAACGTGTAGCTAGCGAAAACATTGCTCTTCTTACTCTGTCCTTACTGAATTTCTCTCTAGTTCTGTAAGCATTTTATTAATATTTTTTGTCATTATATAGAATCATCACAGAATCCTGGAATGGTTTGGGTTGGAAGGGACCTTAAAGCTCTTCTCATCCCATCCCCTGCCGTGGGCGGAGACACCTTCTACTAGACCAGGTTGCTCCAAGCCCTATCCAACCTGGCCTCGGGCACTTCCAGGGATGGGGCAGCCACAGCTTTTCTGGGCAACCTGTGCCATGGCCTCACTGGCCTCACAGGGAATATGTAAACTAACCCTACTCTATGTCAGTATTAAGCCATTTTTCCTTGTCCTGATGCCCCAGGCCCTTGTACATAGTGTCTCTCTGTCTTTCTTGTTGGCTGCAGAATTATTTCATACTGTAAAACAGATGCCCACACCTGAAGCGAGATCTCTGGTTGCTATTCTGCTGATGATTACTGCTGGATTCCTGTGAGTGTTTTAGGTATAACATTTGAACAAATAACTGAGGATGTTTTACATCAGGTAGATACAAAAATACTGTTAATGGCAAATATATTTTGTAATTTCCTATGGCATTTGAGCAAATGCGTGTGGAATGCTTTCAGCAAAGTCAGTTGTGTGTTTCAGAGCCTAACATAAAAAAGTAAAGAAAAAAAGATTAACACAAAGCATTGTACCACTGACATCATAACAGATTGACAAAAATTAAGAAATAGAAGGAAAAGACCCATGGGCTCACTTCTAGTCCTGTAGAATCAAGGGAGGGAAAACTTGAACCCCAGTAAAACTTGTTAGCTTGTTTAACTTGGTTGCTGCAAAGTGATCCTAAAGGGACTCATTACTGAGGAAAAGTGAGGACAGAAAGTTGCTGGACCAGCCCTTTTAATAAGATCACATTTATTTTTGTGATGTGCTTTTACAGTATATATTTGCAAGTGGGAATTTGAAGGAAAACCTTTAGGAACAGAAGCCAGGCAGTACATGAGACACCTTTCCAAGTCATGTTATTTAGGTCCAAGTTATTTTTCATTATTTTTCACCTTTACCTTTTGTAATCATGTATTTCTCCAGTAATGCAAATCAGCCAAGGGTGAGATGAAGAAGCGTGGAGACCAGAGGACACATGTTCCAACAACAAACCCAGGATTGCTGAGCCAGGGCGCTCAAACTTCATGAGTCAGACTGTTCCTGGCTAGTCATGAGACTGAATAAAAAAATCATGAGCTGTTCTCAAAGCAAATTTGGGCTTCCTTTTGCTCGCTCTTGGATGCTGGTTTTGTCCTATGCCTGGGATATGTTTGCAAGTTTTTTCCCATAGATAAAAGGACTAGAAGGGGATTAAAGTCCCAAACTAAGGGCATTTGAAAAGCGAGTCAAATGTTAGTCTTGCAAGAATGGGTCAATGTGTAAAAAAGGTTTCTGCAGAGACATAAAGAGAGTAAAACAGGCATCACAGAACATAGTAGGAGGAATTGCTTGGTGTCCTTACACAACTCACCGAGTATTTAACTGGGGCAAGGACAGGGAGGCTGATGTTTAGCCCAGAAAAAGACAGGGAAAGTATTTAGGCTGGGAATTTAGTGTGGAAAACAGGAAGTAACAGGACATCGGCAGCCTTTTTGGCTAACTTGCAAAAAGGCTTTGGTAGCTTGGAGATTTGCATCCATTTTTGGGCTGTGTGTCACTCAATCTGATTGTTCTGACCATGGCCATGGCTGGGGCACAGGATCTCCCATGGGAGACACCACTACACCTGAGAGGTTTCTGTGTTCACCTGGGGAAGGAGCATGAGCATGGTGTGTGTATACCCAGTGTCCATATCCCTCCTTTATTTTGACAGCCCTGGCAACTTTTGGAAAGCGGTCAGAAGCCTTTTGTTTTACCATCTTTTGGGAGAGAGCTCATGAGCCAGGTGACAGTACTTTAATGCCTTACTAGAATACTGGTAGTCGGGAGAGAAAGCCTCACTCACGCAAGGGTTTAATCTATTTTTTCTGCTGGCCTGTTGTGTTTTGTCTTTGTACATCTTTCATTGCACTCATGCTTAGTGCAGAGAGGACTATTTAAGGAACCTCACTATGTTTATTTAAAGAAGAGAAAAAAAAGTGAGAATGCAGAATGTACTTTTTAATATTCTTTGGAGCTGTTCCCCACGATTACATGTTAAGTAAGACACAACCAATAATTGCATTGAACATGGAGACTTTATATCATAAGTATTTTGTTTCATTTCATTTCATTTCATTTCATTTCATTTCATTTCATTTCATTTCATTTTTTTAACCTCAGCTTGTTCAGCTCCTAGCACAGTTGTCATACTGGGGAGCCTATGTGTGTGCTACTGCAATACTAGGAGATAATTAGTGTACCCTTAGTGCTCCAGAGAATGAATGTATGGACTGCATGAACAATATCCTGTTGCTCAACACTTCTCATTTGACTTGCTCAGACCCCCTATTTTGAAGATGATATTCCCACAGCCTCACTCTGTGGTGCTCTGCAGTGTTGCTTTCCAGTGATATTAACAGGAATGGTATTGATCTGAATATATTCCCAGAGTGATCCTTGGAGCAAAATTTGTTGAACGAGTGTTATGTACAAATTCACCTCAATGTACAAAAGAAATTCAATTCTCTTCTTCAAAGCAGAGTGATAAAAGGATTCTGGGGACTGGATCAGCCTTGCAAGACAGTGAGGCTAGAAGTGAAGGACAACAGCAGCAACAACAAAATTGAAAAACAGGCTGGGAATGAAGAGAGAAAAGACGTACAATATCTGGGAGGCTTCTGTAATTAAAACCATGTTAAATATCTGTGCTCTGCAAATGATACAAATTGATACAGTTTCAAAAAGCCATTACTGGGACTCCACTATGGGAGTTCAATGTATTTTCTGCCCTAGGGCTTTCTTTGTTCAGCAGAAATATTAAGCAGGACTTCTGTGTGCAGGAGCCTGCTGAATACAGTGAAATGGGCTGCTTCATCTTTTCATCCCATTCAGCAGAAATTTGACTGTCCTGTGAAAATATATCTTAGTACTGCTGGGAACTTTTGCATAGAGCCAAAGAGGGGTGAAGACTTCATTGTAATGTTCCTCTTGCTCCCTGCTGGGTCACTGTCTGTTCATTGCACTACAAAGCCTTGTTGCTTTCTGCCACAGAAATTAATTTAATATTTTCCTTGGAGTAAAAGTGCCTTTGGGTTAAATCCCACATGGGAGAACAAAACCTTGGGAAAAGATGTGCATGCACTTTTTGTAAGAGCAAAATGTGACATCAGGCAGCTGAGTCAATTGTGATGGAGCCAAGGTGACAGGTGTCAGTTCTTCTTCTACACTTGACCATGAGGAGATGACAGAGAACAGAAAGTTTTTGGCCTCTGCCAGAGCCAGGCCTGGTTTTTAGGGTAGTAGGACAAACACAGATTTCCCCCATGACAGATGACTTATTTGGTGGAGTGAAGACATTAGTGGCACAGGTACTTCTTCCATAACAGTGTGGTTGAATTGTGAATCAAGCTTGGGCTGACAGCTGCTTATTCTCTCCTACCTTTCCCTACTAAAAAGCTTAAATAGAGGATTTTCCAAACTGCTAAAGAGATTTGAATTCATAACTCTTGTTTGAAAGATGCTTCTAAATCTTGGCAGCTTGGGAAACCTTAGGCCTAGCATGAGACATTTTTTTCTATTACTGTGACTTTTAGCCAGGTTTGTCTATCAATCTGCCCAAGTTTTTGCAGGTGCCACTGGAGATGAAACTGTTCAGAAAGCATTCTGTAGTAACAGTTGGCTCATTACCGCCTGCCTGAAAAGGAGGCGAAGGCATTCTCTGGAAAGTGATGCTGGAAGGGATAGACTGCTCATTTCTGAAGAAGGAGTCAGAAAAGGAGGAAACTTGCTTTGAACTTCAATATCCTGTTAAATTCTGGATATTAAACAATATCCACGTGAAATGCCTGGGAATAAGTGCTATTCAGATGAGATAGGATTATTTTCTCAAAGGAGATGAGCAGCCCAGTTTCAAGGGCTCAGTGGGGCTCAAGTATGAGTGCAGGCATCCTGGAAGGGTTGAAGCATTGCAAATCCAAGTGACTTGGATTGATATGAAAAGGTTCTTTTCTGAACCTTTTACACTTTGATACAATGTTATGCTGTATTACCTATGTACCCCTGTTCTTATGCTTCTACCCTAAATTAAAAAAAGGAAGGGAGGGAGGGAGGGAGGGAAGGAAGGAAGGAAGGGAGGAAGGGAGGAAGGGAGGAAGGGAGGAAGGAAGGAAGGAAGGAAGGATAGTGAACTTATCTACTCCTTGTTTTCATGTGTGTAACTTGGTACATCTCAAATTGACTTGATTCTCCAGAAAAAAAAAAAATGTTAGCACCCTTTCCAATGCGAAAAGAGAAACATCCAGAAACTTCTGATCAAATTTAACAATATTCCTTTAGCGTCAAGGTCATGGGAGGGATTTTCAGAAGTGTTCAGCATTATTATATCTCATTTGAATTTTACTCCTCACTTCAAAGTTAGTGATGTTAGCCCAGCATGAGAGCTTTAGGAAATCACACTGCGTTGATTTAGATCTCACAGGCAGCGATTGCCCTGCACTGACATCACAGACGTGAATCAGGGCTGGGTTACACTTCCAGGACTTGCTTCAACCCAGGCACCGCTCCTGCTCGGAGTAAGGTATTGGAGTTCTTTCTGCACTGACTGTACAGAAACAGTAGGAGCCTTTTCCAGACAGAATTTTCTTGAGTAGCTTTTCCCAAATGTCCAAGACTCTGTGGAGTTTAGCTCCCTTCCCATACAGACTGCTCTGTCATATGGGGAACATACTGGAATTTGAGTTTTCACAGGAGTACAGTTTGTATGTCATTTACATGGATTTAAAAGTGTGTTTAGAGAGATTCAAAATGTTCTTTCAAAAGAAAAAGAATTGACTCAGAAGAAAACTCTTTTGTTTTAACTCTTCCCAGGGAAAATGAATACAAAAATTCCCTCTAGTGCATTATATTGCCATAAAGCAGCTCATTCCCTTTACCAGACACTGTGGAGTAGGTGATATGTGAGCAGCAGCACACAAAACCTAAGTTTGGTATTTAGAATAAAAATAAATTGGGTAGGGAATGGGAGTGACTTTACTTCTTTGCCCCCAAATAAAGTGTGTGTATCTAGCATTTGGGTACAGGAGATGAGTAAAAGAACTTCAGTCAATCCTTCACGTTCACTCCTGACTAGAGGGGAACGTATTGTGTGTCCCTTTTACCTGAAGTTCTACATTATACTTACTGATGCAGCTGTTTTTCAAAAAAAACAGCATGGGGGCAGTGCTGCTGGGCTTGAAAATGTGCCAAAATGTTTGATTTGAACAGATTTTTTTTCTTTGCATTGGCATGTCTGCATTTTTCAGAAGTGCTTTTACCTGTGGGTATGACAAAACATAGGAGGGACTTTTCAAGGTCTGAAATGAAAGCAAAAGCTCAGCTGATGGTTTCCACTGGCATGTAACCCACTGGAAGTTTGTCAAATGCACAAAAATGCTGGTAGCATTTTGCATTTAAAGGGCCAAATCTTTACGGCAGATGGAATCAGGCATTCTCCACTGAAGTCAGTAAGAGTTGTTAATACATAGAATAGAATTTTGTCCATCTTGAGATTCAGAGTCTGCTTGGGAGGTCTGATCCTGTGATTCAGACAGAAGGCTAAAATGAGAGAGCTGGGGAAAATCAGGGGAAATAGAGAAATGAAAGGACAGGATGAAAGGCAGAACAGGAAAGGGCTTATAACACAATGAGAGAATAAGGGAGGTGGTTATAATTAGAGAAATGCTCAGAGCTGACAGTGTAAAGGAAACAATTTAATTGCAAACAATGGACTTGAGACCACAAGAAGAAGAGCTCCTACCTCAAGAGAAAAGCCAGACTATAAGCCTAACACCTCCTCAAATCAAAGAAGTTGATGCTTTGGAGGAAAAGTCAGATCTCTAAAGTTGTTTGGGATCCAGTCAGAGGTATAAATATCTTTACAGATTTAGTCCTAAGGCTCTCAAACCTTCAGTGTTGAGGAAATCTATGTTCCAGAACTGGGCTGCAGCTGATGTAAGTGAATGTAGAATGACAGAAAAATCCCATGAGTCAAATCCTGAATGCCTCGCTAGAACACAGAGAAGGAAATTTGCCTTTAATAATGATAGGACAAAGAGTGCAGAAAAGCCTCAAGATGTTCTGTTAAAAATGCCAGTTTTGCAGCAGCAAGTTTTAGGGACAGGCTAAAGAGAGTCCTTTGGTTGCACTCTAAAATCTGTACCTGCTTTTACATTATGGCAATATCCTAGAACAGCATCCTGGCTCCTCTTAGATTGGTACTGCAGCTTCTACAGTTTTCAGTGTAATCCTTTTCCCATAAAGAAAGCCAGGAGAGTGTGTTTATATCTCTCTAGAGTCTTCAAGTTAGGAAGGATCTCGTGCATGTTCTGGCTGATACTAAGAGTATTTCTGAGAAGTCAGTATGTGTGAATCATTTTGGTGAATGTGGAAGAAGTAAAGCAAGAAGATAAACATGTTCAGAAAAATCTTGATAGTTCCTTAAAGCCTAGCAGTGTTGTAAACTTCTTTTAAGTTCTGTTTTACATCTGGAAGATAGTTGCACATAAGCAATAATAGTTTAAAGAATTCCAGTTAAGAGGGGACTGCCAAAATTCAGCAGAGATTTTTTTCATGCTTGAGAGGGTGAGATCTCTTTTCCCACATGGGATCTCCAAAGGAATTGCAATGCAGTCTGGTCTCGTTCTTGCCTAGTAATGTGTCATTAATAGCTGGGGTCCTCTCAGCTTTCAAGTGCACGATGTAGAAATGATCCAAGGAGAATAAATTCTACTTCTGTGACCCTGATTTTACTCCAGTAACGGAGGGGAAAGGACACAATGCCTCTTGCAACTGCATGCAAGACCTACCTTATAAACCTGTGAAGAATAACTGTTTCACAATTCTGGTGAAGGAATTGTGGGAATATGGACACTCATGGTAACGAAACAGTGAAGATGTCAAAGACTTAGAAAAGAACCCAGAGGATCAGATCTTTAGACAAATGTTTCAGCTTCCTACATACCTTAGACTTCAGCATTTCATTGTTCTTCATATCCCTTCCCTCTGATAATCACAAGGAATCGATGAATTTCCTGACTAATTTTGCCTCTCCCAAAGGTTTTTCCACCAGAGACAAGAGCTGGCTGCATCTCTCAATCTCACCAAGATGACTAACCATTGTCTCTAGTCTCCAGATAAATCTTTTAAGAGGAAAAAGTTATTTCTATAAAATAATTCCTGTTCTCTAAAGCATCTTCTCAGTTAAGGTGGAGAGATGATCCTAAAAGGGGAAGAAATATATTGCAGTATGGCGGTATCCAGAAAATACAGGGCAAACCACACATCTTGTACAGACTGGACAGCCTTAAGCCCCTCAGTGGGGCTTCAAGCTCTGCTCTAGTTTTCTTTTTACCTTGCTGGTTCTGAAGTTTTATTACCACTGGCTTCCGCCTGTAGAAAGAGCCCCTGCTCTTGCAGAGAGGTTGACAGTGGCTTGTACAAAGACAAGGTTCTGTGGTACATTGCTAGTCACTTCAAGGACTTTCCCTGGGCAGCCTGTACCCAAGCAGCTACTCCCTTCTTTCTCAGCTCCTCATGATCTTACTGTTTTCAGACCCTTTTCCTTGCCAGTTTGGGAAGAGGATTTGAAGTGCATGGAATTTGCAATGTCATTAATTCATTAGTTGCCTTTACGTATAACTGTTCAGTACTTTATTCCTCCATATCTTTGTAGCACTTTCTGTAGGAAAGTGAGAATATTGCTCAATGGTATGTGGGAAAGTGAATTTTCCAAGTTAACTGTAATGAAAGACAGTATGACCAAAAAGAATTAAGTGCCTTGCTCTCCTCTGTAAATTTGCAAATCTTGTTCCGAATCAGTTATAGTATCTGATAAGGGAGAAATATCATCAGCTCTTGTGGGGACTTGAGATGTGAGATTTGACTCCCAGGTGTTGGATTCCTGGCTACCTGTAATTAGATGCATTGGAAGAAAAAGGTTTTGGGTATCTTTCGTTCTTAATACAACAATTGGTCCTGAGTATGCAGGAAATAATGTTACAACAAGTGTTATTTATTGGTCTTCAGTTGATACTGTACTGTGCCTTTTTAGGTAATCCCATTGGATAGGTCAATCTGTCAATACATTTCTGCAATAACTTTTAGCAGATAAAGGTTCTGATTTAGAAATGTTTGTGCACATAAGTAACTTTATTATCAAAGACTGTGAAAGTGATACACATCCATTAAACTTCTCATGAGCGGAAGTGCTTGTAAAATTGGCCTCTTGGTTCTCATCCAGACAATGTCATACAGAAACCAAAATACCTTCTGGCAACAGAGAAGCTATGTTTATATTTTGCTGTAGAACACATATACCTTTTCTCCAGCACTGCAGAGTAGTTTTGTTTGTAAAAGTCCCTTTCCAGGCTCTGAGTGGTATCTCCACCACTCCAGGAGAAACAAGGGGTGCAGTTTCTTCTGGAGGAGTTCTGGAGTCCCGCAACTTCTAAGAGCAAGGATAATCTTTTCAGGAGACAATGAAAAATGTGTTTAATTACATGACATGTGACACTTCATTCAAAATTACCCTTTTTTGTTTAGCACCAACCATGAATTTCTATGCTTAAGTAAACCCACCTGCATCACTGCCAGCCATCCTACTCACCCCCCAATTCACTTTTCTTTTTCCAGCTAAACTGTAGCTGTTCCTTATGCAGAGGAATAGATTGAAGGGAAGTCCACTGAGCTCTTGCAAGCAGGATGATTTTTGCCATCATAATCCTCGAGTAAATTGCATAAAGCTGTTAACATTTTCATAGGTGACTGCATAATGTTATTGCATAAATGTATTTGTCAGATTAATATATTTTACACAACTTTCCTAGAAAACAATATTAGCAGCATCAATATATGAAAAGCAATGCAATTAATTATGGATTATAATGTACATTTATATTAAAATTTGTGCCCCATCATAGTAGCACTGAAGATGTATAAACCAATTTTGAGTGGTGGGCAGGTTGAACAAGTTTCTAAACTTTTCCTGTTGACATCTCAGTGCTGTGGGGAGGATGACGTGCTAACCCTCACCCCTTGCAGTTAAAGGCAAATTGTCAACTTCATGAACCTGTACACATCTTTGCAGGAGTCAGGCTTACAGGAATCACTAGTTTTTTTCTGGTCAGCAAGTGACTATTTTATAATGGTAAGAAAAAGGCTCTTTACTCTACCAAAGGAATATGCATTAAAACAAATCAACCAGCATAATGTCAATGAATTAACCACTAACACGTAAAGAAATCATACTTTACTGGTTTAATCAGTTTTAGTTGATGGCTGAACTCACAGAAGCTTTGCTCTGCTATAACCAGAGGTTATAAAGGTAACCTTCACAATTTACAAAATTACTTGGCAAAGCCCTGCTTTTGTTGTGCCTAACACTACAAAATACCTTTGTACAGAACACATAAGAAATAACATTGCTTTGACATGGAAAGATTTTCATACTTATCAGTATCTGCAGCATTGACTGATTTGTCTTTACGAATGTGAGTAGAGTTTAGATTTTAAAAGTCTCCCATCAGCTAAGCTCTTTTATTGTTTGAGAATTAAAAATCTCTTTGATATTTTAAATCCAGACATCAAGTACACTATGGAAAACAAACTGACCTAGATATTATCTTGAGAGAAAGAGTGAAACTTCCTGCTTTCACCTGTTCAAGCTGTGTGCCAGCACAAACAAATGCTGTAAGTGTAGCCCATTACCTTAACAAATCTTGCTAATGCAAATAAGGCTCTTCTAAAATAATTTATTTCATTGTAAGGTTAATAGAAAATTTCAGTTTAGACTTTACTACTAGTTTTGGCAGGCTAAGAATATTTCACCATGAATCTTCAAATTATCTTAGTGTAACAAGTTGTCCTATGCTTGAACAGAGTATGTCTGAGAAGTTTAATGGAACTTGGATACATTGTTTTGGACTCACAACACATTATATCTCAAACCAGTTTTAATTAGAGTATAGTCGATGTAAGTTGGTTTTGGTATATATTGGTGTCTTTAAATAGTTTTGAGATTAACTTAGTTATTAAAATTGGCATCCGAGCACAACTGCAGCACAGCGATGTTTTAAATACTGACTAATGATTTAGGCTGAGTTTCAGCTTTGTGTTCTAGTGCAGATTAAATAAAATATCAGTGTTCAATCAGTGCAGGAGTGGGAGTGTGTATACACCCAAGCTCTGGTCCCTAGCACTCCATCAGCTAACTGCTTGCTAAAAGGTGCCCTAAATTTTGACTGCCATCAATATAATTATTCTGAGCATTGTTTTTGGCTTCCAACCTTACTCCAGCCATGCTTCAAGACAACAGTAAATCTAACTGCATAGCTCCCATTACTGCATGGAAAATACTGCAGCTGCATGGTGAAACACTGACTTCATATACATTCATGCTGCTGGTTTGAATCTATTTTTAAAAAGTTGAGAGCTGGCTTGATGCTGCATCAGGTGGGGTCTGTCCGTAGGACCTGGAGCCTTGTCACATGTTCATGGAAGAGAAGTGACATCAAGGTGATGTGCTTCTGTCCACACCTGATCCGGAGCACATCTGTGGTGCAGGGTGACCTGGTGGCACTCGGATCCCTTACTAACGGCTGACACCATGACTTGACTTGGCTGAACTGGAGCATCCGCTTGAGCCAACCCTTCTGTGCCAGTTTAAAGTATCACGGCTGTTATTTATTAACTAAGCAGAGTCAGAAGGTCCGCATCGCCGTCCCTCAGCAGCAGGTTCATTTGAGTGGGTCCCGTGTCCAAATGTCCCACATTCCCATCCTTTTCCCCCTGAGCTGCTACACCACCTTGTGCTCTCCCTTAGCTGCAGACCTGAAAGTATCTCATCTGCCATCTCCCCTAGCTACATTTTGCTTTTTAGCGTGTCTCAGGTTTGACATCCCACTTTGGGGTGTGAGGACACCAGCAGTGGGGTACAGAAGCTTGTCCTGGTGAGAAGCAGGTAGATGGGGTGAGTGAGGAACCGCGTAAACTGGATGCGCTGCCCTGTGACTCTCCCAGACCCTGTGACCCTCCAGTGCCTGGATCTCTGCCTAAAGCAGGTGACACCTTCCGGGATCCTCGGGATGGCCGAGCCAGGGCTGCTGGGCGGTTCCCTGGGGCGGGCACGGCCTCTCACGGGATGGGGGAGGCACCGCCGGGACGGGGCAGGACGGGGCGAGGTGCGGCTGCCCCGCCTGCTCCCCCCGAGCAGGCAGGGACGGGGAAGGGCGGAGAACATCCAGCGGCTGGAGAAGGGGAACTTGGGTCAAGTCGAATGGGAGCGCGTGGAGCAGAGGGCGGGGGGGAACTGGGAGGGGGGTCCCTCACCCCAGGGCAGTCCCCACCGGACACGCTCGGCGCGGGCAGGGAAGGGAAAGGAAAGGAAGCCGAATCCCCTGTCCCTGCTCCTGTCCTTTCCACTGTCCTTCCCCCCGCCCCTGTCCCTATCCTTATCCCTGTAGCAGCTCCTGCCTGTCCCTATCCTTGTCCCTATTTCTGTCCCTATCCCCATCCCCATCCCCATACCAATCCCT
>VZTA01014639.1:53642-120531 GCA_013398855.1 Mohoua ochrocephala
TTTGTTTAGGCACAACTAATTCATAATTCAATAATGTATACCTTTGACTGTGCATGCACTGAATACAAAAGACCCTAAAATTGCATTTCAATTTAACTGCACGTTAATGATGAAACAGTAAAACAAACAAACAAAACTCCCCCATCAACACCTATTAGAAACATAGCAGGAGTGAGTGTTATCTCTCAGTGCCCATATTCATCACTTTTCCATTGTAGCCATTGGCATTTGTGGCAATGTGTACTTTTCTTGAAAGTTACAAATGAAGACAAGAAAGAACTGAGTGACAAACTCAACTTTTGAGGGAAATTTATGAAGTAGACTTTTATGCACAGCTGGATTTAAAGTTGCATCCTAATTAAGGATCCCTGGCTAGTCATCGATGTTTCTTTTATGTTGGTGGGTTAGAGAGATAGAGAATTTAGCATAGTTTTAATATTTTTAGTGTCTTCAAATAAGTAATGTAGATCCATCATTTTCATTACTGGAAGGCAACAGCTTTAATCAGTTCTTAATTTGGCATCCAACTCAGAAAGACAAGTGAGACTTCTGCCACAAGTACATTCCTTGGATGCTGTAGTTTTGATTAATTGTCATCACATTTGAGAGTGGGTTACCTCTTCTTTAACAAGATATGATGTGTGAAGACTCCATTAGTTAGTCCAGTGGTTTTACACCTTCAATCTACAGCACATGCAGAGCAGCAGAAACATTTTTATCTAAATTGTCAAGCAACAAGCATTTATATGTAAATAAAAGAGCCATCATAAGAGCCAATATTGGCCTTAATAGCACACCAGAGGTGGTCTGCTGCATGTGTTTCTTGCTCTTTATGTCCGTAAAGAGTTGTTAAGGGTCTTTTAATTCTAGAAAGTTAATTATTAATTATTATTATTCATTCATAAATCAGGATAAACAAATCGACAAATCTTTAACCGCCATTGGAAGTTCCTTGTTACTTGTCCCACCTTACTGACATAAGCGTTAGGTGGCAAGCCAGGTCTTAAAAATTAACAAAGAGCATGTGTGGGCCACTATATTTTTGACCGTGATGAACTCTGAATTCAGACAGCCTGTCCTGTAGCACAGTAATAAAAATATACCTCCCTGAAAGACATTAGTGCCATTCACTGGTGCATTGCCTCATTTCTTTACCATAATTTACTGTCTATGCAGAAAATCAACATTAGTTTCAGGCAGACTCTCTCAGCCTGTGTTATTGCTGGTTTGGGGTTTTTTTGGGTAGTATATCTGAAATGAAATCACTGACTGTATTTTGCCTGTGGTGATCACCAGCAGAACTTGTTTGTGGAAAGTGTTAGACTTCTTAAAATTGAAGTACGCTTCTTGTACAAGTTGTTGGAGATGGTGTAGCTCAAGATATCTTGTTGTGCTGATGTTGTCTTTGTTTTGGGGAAGAGGAGGAAGTGGGTTTTGGGTTTGTTGAAGTTCATGCTGGGCCGTGCCTGGAAATGGCAGCATTGTTTACATGAGTTAAAGAGTAAATTACTGATATTGCCAGAGCTCAGTATTTCATATGGCTGGGTTCTTTCAAAATGATTAAGGTAAAATAAGGGTTATAAGCTTCAGTGAAAACTCAGGTAAAATCTGAAAGGCATTTCCAGATTGAGTTGAACCTGATGTCAAACTCTGGCCCAAGGTATGCACAGCCTTCCCTGTTGCTGTGACAAGAATTGCATCCATGTCTGGCTCTGGATGTCAGGGGAGGCAGGGCGATGGGCTCCCAGGTGGAATATTAAACTTTTCTATCACTGCACTGAGTCTGTAAACACAAAGACAACAGGTATTAAATATAAGCTTGACTTTGCCATTCTTCTGCACATTGAGGTCCTGCTGAATTTGCTGGGAATCCTGAACAATTGCAAAATAAAATGAACTTACTGGATCAGAGTAAAGATTAGTTCTGGATTGTAATTCAGAAAGCTTCGGTTCCTTTTTTTTTTTTTTTTTTAATTGCAAAATCAGGTGGCAATGTATTGCTTGTTTTGCCATCTGCAGAAAGAGGGAAAAAACTAGGGAAGGATTTACCTTCAGCTCCTTGGAGGAGAAGCTTAGGAATATAGTTTGCATAATGACAATTCTGTTTGTGCTTTCAATAACAGCATATTGAGATTCCCTGTTCATATTGGAGAAAAAGGGTAATAAAGGACATCTTCGTGGAGGAATGGAAATATGGCTTTCAGCCTGCCATTAAGTTGCCCTTATAAGATTCATGGAATTTGCACATCTGTAACAAAAGTGTGTACTAGAGGGGTTAGAACCCCATTTTGTTTGGTAGCTGCTGTACTGGCATGGGAAATGCTATTTCATTCCAGCATTTTTATTTGACTATACACTTTTCTGTACTTGTACAGTGCATCACTTGGCAGGGCTAAGAGTTGAAAAGAGAATGTTACATTCATTCTAACCATTTTAAAGAGTTCACTTTGATATTTTAGCCACTTAAAACACCTGCTGTCAGAACAGTACAACTGATTTCAATTAACTTTGAATTTCTTCAATAAGATGACTCTTGTAATAACTCCAGTAATCCCATGATGCCTCATTAGAGGAGCTGGCTATAATGATTATCCCTGTGATTTAGCAATTTTTTCCTTACAATGCCTTTGTCTATTCAGAAAAAGGAATTACGCCAACAATACCTTTTAATTTCGTTTCTGGTTTTACACTAACAACACTTGCTACCTGTTACACACTGTAAAATACCTAATTTATACTTGCAGCGAACAGGTATTTGTTCAGATACTTACAGATACACAATACTTTAGTAGGGAGATTCTTTTAAAGAAACTTTAGTTCTATGTAGCAACTCTGCGTCTTGGAGTTAGAATTTGTTTTATTTTTTCTGTAGACACTTGGGCAGCTGTTAAGTGGTACTTCTGCAGGAGTCTTTGTCAGGAGCTCTGGTTTGATGGAACCAAATCTCCACTGGTTCATGCCATGCGTGTGGCTCATCCAGAACAGTATGTCATGGCAGATATTTAAACCAGTTCATCTTGTTTCAGGATCTGGTGCACAGACTCCTTGTATCTGTGGAAGGAAAGGGGAATGTCCCCTTTCCATAGCATGATGCTAGAGAAGGGTTTTGAATGGTGGTTTTAAATGACATTTCTATGGGATACTGCATCAGTCTAAACACTTCTCCTATGTTCAAGTAGAGAAAATTCCTTTTCATCTCCTTGCAGATTTGATTTTCAAGTTGAAAGCATGAAGGCATATAAAGACATGTTCATAAAAAGTTACTTTTAACTTTTCCCTCTATGCTTTTCTCTTTGTAATCAAAGATAAAATGTGCAGCATTTTTGTACTTGATTATAAAATGGTACCTCCCTCTTCCCTCCGCCCCCAAAACAAAATCTGAAGCACCAACAAAATTTTTAAGCAATAGGGTAGAAATTTGTAAATTGATAAGACAAGGTCATGGTAAATGGTGTATATGTGGCCACAATGTCAAGGAGGGCAACTGGTACACGCAGAGGAGTTGGAGGTAAGGGCTCCAAATAAATGAGTGAAAATAGGCTGCAAGTTTAAGATAAGAACAAAGAAGAACAAAAAAGAACCAGGATTGGACTAATTGAAATGCAAATTTGTCATTCTGCCATTAAAGTAGACAGTTATTTCAGTGTAACAGACTCGTATTTGGTTTATCCAATCCTCATCACATGCTTCTTTTGTATGTCTGTATATACATGTATTTTATATATATTTAAAAAAAAAAATTTTTAAACTTAAGGTGGTATGACTTTTTTATTTGTAATTGTTCTTTTTGAGTCAAAATGTACTTTATAAAAAATGTTTTCTCCCCCACCCCTCTCTTTTTTGAATCAGCTGCTTATTGTTATGCAGTAGCAATTTCCAGAGTGTCATATGAAATTGCTGATGCGGCTTAGTTCTCGCTCCAACCTGCAACTGCCAATAGTAAGCGTCTATTGAAATCTAATATGTACCACAGGGCTTTTTGCACATGTACAGGCAGACCCTTCTGATTAATAGACAGAGGACTGGGAAATAGGAGCATGTATTTTCCTTTTTTTAACCCACGGAGAACTTAAATATATGTCCAAGTTTAAACTATAAAACAATCCTTTGACTGAATTAAAGTGTAAGCCAGAGAACTGACCATAAGTGTAGCTGCAGTAAAATCAAAACAATAAGTACTTGAGAACTCTGTAGATATGATGGGTGGTATTAATTTAGGCTTTTGAGAGGCAATCTTATTTTCAGAGTTGTAATTCAGTTTTAGGAGCCTGGGCATTGAGGCTCTGGCCAGAACAGTGTGTTCACCTGAAGGTTGGTCTGATTGCTTGTGTTTAATTGAGAGAAGCATATAATTGGCCTTGAAACAGAAGTTAAATCTATATTGTGTATAAGTTATTTTCATTTCCACATTGATTTAGCTTGATCCTGTTGGTACTTTGTGATGTAGCTTACCTCTTATCTGGGGAGAAGGAGTGGAATTACCTTTCTGCGCAAGTCAGCTATCGATGACAAATCTTACAAGGTTGCAGAAAGTGAAATTGTATATTACATTTCAAATAATTGAGTCAAGTGAGAATCATTGATACTTTTGACATGCAGCAGAGATTAACCTGCATTTTCTGTAATGTTCTGTTTTTCTAAAGCACTTCAAATCAGCTAAGATTGCCTAAAGATTTACTGGTGAGTCGAAGCTTTTCTAAGAATGAGGAAGAGAGAAGCTTCCATTCTCAGAAATGTACAGACTTGAGTGTCTCTGTGTATAAATGTGCTTCTGTCTCTGTGTGTGTGTGTGTGTGTGTGTGTGTGTGTGTGTGTGTAGTTGGATGTGAGCATAAGGTCTTTCTCTTTGATATCGTTCAGGCAGAAAGCCAATATGCGCATGTAAATGAGCCTGAAAATGTAATTAAAAATATATACATACTGGGGACTGCAATACAGAATTTAGTATGAGATGCAGGTTACAAAGTGACAAGTAACATTTCCTATATAATCACTGATACTAACTCTCATCTGTGATTTATGCATCTTGTGTGTTATTAAGTGCCAAACAGATAAATGCTGAAATTATTTCTTTAGATATCATTTCACCACAATGACTGAAAGCAAAGTACATCTTGCCCATTCTCTTCCCTTCAACCACAACAAAAGCCAAAATACACCTACCATGCAAGTGTTACTACAGAAACTAAAAGTATTTTACATAAAGTCAGATAAAGACCTATTTGATAACATATCTTTCCTGGCAATAAAATGTGACAAAATAGACTTACTCGTGAATATATTAGATCAAGGAAATTCTGCAAATCATTAACACGCATCTAGGAACTTGTATACAGATGGAAAAAGAGAAAGATTGCCAGGGGAAAGACATAAACAATCTTGTCCTGTATTTCAGTGTAGATAACAAAGGCTCACACATAAAAGCCTATATGAGAGGCACCTCAGAAACTCCAAACTTTAGGCAAAAAGCCAGTTTTCTTTGCTTGAAAGTATTTTCTGCAAGTTAGGTCAGAGTGCTGGGTGCAGAAGCTAATGTTTCTGCTCTCCAGCTTAGGGAGAAACTACTTGGAAAAGCATTTATTTTGCATTTAAAAATACAAGTGGAGTCTAGATGCATTTCTATCAACAGCTCCGCAGCCCATAAATATATACAACCTAAGCCAGTGCCTTATTTACATTATTTTATTAACATTCTTTGCTGAGTGGGCTTGAATGGAGCACAATCTCTCATATAGAGGATCTAATTATAAACACAAGGGACAGAACCAAATAAGCAGTCTTTAAAGGGAAAAGAGTCTGGCAGCTTTGTTTAAAGTGTCCTTTAATGAACTTCTTTAGCAGCTTGTATCTTAGCAACACGTTTTATTACATACCAGTGCGGGAGAAGCAGTTTGCAGATGGAGTTGCACACAGTAATTTATTTCCCCCTTTTTTCCCCCTTTTTTTTTTCTCTGTGGTGACTCAACTGGAATGTGCAGAGTAGCTTTTCTAGCACTGATAGCTCACTTGAAATCCCTGATTGGTTCATTTGTATCTGTTCTGTTTTGTTAGTTGACGAAAAAGGCATTTATTATGGTAAATGCATAGTGATTTTGCGTGCTCTTAGAAATTCAGATATGACTATTTTGAATAGGCATGGATTTAAATGGAAAATAACCTCAGCTTTTTTCAGTGCACTTTTTTTCCATGGATGTGTTGCACTCGGCACTCATCCTCATCACACACACCGACGAGTTTCCAGATTTGGAGGTTATTTACTCTCCAGGTTCCATGGAGTTGTTTTAATCTCTCATCTTTCAGCCCTCCAAAACTAATTGGAATATAGGAGTGACAGAAGCATTTGCAATCTTTTTTTTGTCTTCTTAGACAAAACTTGGCACCTAGACTGAAAAGATATTTTTAAAAAGCTGCTGTTTCAAAAACCAATTGAAATTCTGCACTACTGTCCCTCCTTCAAGTGACCTACAGGGATTATCTTTGTTGAAAGAAATACTTTTTGTTCTCTCCGCTACTAATTGCAGACCAAGTTCTCCTCATATGTTTTGAGTGAAAGAGTATGTGAGTAGCTTTTTTCAATAGGGTCTTTGGAGGAATATGATATTATTGAAGATGAGTATGAGCAATACAATCAAGACTTCATTATTTTTTTCTTATAAATTAAAGGGGGAAAATGCCTTTAATGATCAAACTAAATACTATTCAGCTCGATTTACATTTTCTGCTGGCTAGGCAGGTGTAAGTCCAGAAATATATTTCCCTGGAGTTCACTGGAGTTTCCCAGAGTTTGCACTGGTGTGATAAAAATCAGAATATTAGCAGAGGGAGAAAAGCAGGTGAGGGGAGAGGGCAGATGAAGGCAGTCCAGAGTGTTAGGAGAACCCACAGAAGATGGACATTGTTGGCTTAAAGATACTGCTCCTGGGGATGGCTTCATTAAACTTCAGTTAAGAGCTAATATATTAGGGGTTGATATTAAAAAGACAAAACCCATCCATTTCATAAAGCCCATTGATATTTGCAAGTAGACAGGAGATGGTTTTTGAAAGAGATGGAGTTGTTTCTTTGCTTAACATTAGTGAAATGTAAATGCATTTCCATTAGCTGGCCAACTATTACATTTCTTGAGTCCTTAGTTCAAAAAAACAGTTTCCTTTCACTCCGAAATACAGATGGATAGATCTCTCCAGTTTTCTGGTTTCAGTATGTCAGGTGACAGCCTGCCTCTTGTCCCTTTTGGATCTGCAATATCTCAGCCTTAGTACCAGCATAAAGAAGTCCTTTGAACTTTAAAAGCAGTAAAAGAGGTAAAGAATGGAGAGGTAAAGGATGCAGTCCCACTCCCCTTTAAACCGTGGTGATACTGGTTTTAAAACGGAAGGATGTCCTCTGGAGCCAAAAGTGATTCAGTTGCCATGTGATTAACTTACTTTTTTCTTTCACAATTCAGCCCACTGTTTATTAACTCAATTTGGATTGAAAAAACTCTAAGCTGGGGGAATGCACTAGAATCTTGCACAATCACCAGGATTAATGATGACAGTCCGAACTGTTGAACAAGCTAAATAATGAAATTTGCGATATTGCTAGACAAAGGCTTGTATGTTTTTCTGCAGCTGTATTGGCCCTAACAAAAGGGACCTGCCGTTACTGGAACAATTCATGTCCTGTCATGAGCAATAGTATTTATGCCAGGCACGGCATTTGAAGACCATGTCTTAGGTTATTTTTTTGTTAATGTGATAGAGCTGGGAATATTTAAGTGAGTTGTAAAAACAAGAGTCTTAACATACTAAGAAATTTCATTCAGAAATGTTGTAGTAAGAGAGAACAAAATGAAGAACTTAATTATTTTCTGAAACATTTAGGAAGGAATTAGAAACTTGTGTACCAGATTGGCTAAAACAAATCAGCAAGATCCAGTGCTTCATTTTTCCTTCAATAAAGAAAAAAAATATCGTTTTTTTTCCAGAAGCACAAACATTTCCAGAAACTTCTTTAACTCTGTACCTCATTACAGAAATACTTTTAGTAAAGGAAACTTAAAGGAACTTCCATCCCCAGATGAAGCAAAGACTCATTTATAAATAATGAGAGCAGGAACAATAGAAAGCTGAGTACATTCTGCATGAATAATATAACTGAGGATTGTGAAAAGGCTATGATTTTTGTATGCCAAACTCAGTTTGGGAGTGCAGCATTCAGCTGATTTTTTTGACGTTGGAGAGTCATCCCTTCTCCCCACCATGTCTATGTGCAAACATACACACACAGAGACCTAGCACTGATGATTAAAGAGGGGAATCAACAGCAGCTCCTAGAGGTGGTGTTGAGACTCAGGTGTAAATTCATAAAACTGGTGGAAGTTGGGTTGAGAGCTAGGCCAGCACTGAGCCTGAGGTAGGTGGAGGAAAGGTGGAAGACTTGTTTTAAAAATAGAATCTGACCTTCAGTCTGTATCCTTGGCTAGGAGGCTGATTCTGTTTGCATTTGTGCATTTTTAAGTCAGAGAGTTATGAGATCTTCAGTATGAACTCCTATTTCTGGCATCTTTAGATAGATAATTTTTACTTATGAGACTATATCTGGATTTAAGCTCTGGATTTCAGACCTTTTGGTTGAAAAATTTTGGCCATAGTTGGTTATTTTATCTTTTTTTCCTCTTGCACTTTCTTAATTAAAGTCATTCTCCTAAATATGCTGAAGCTCTTTGGGTCTGAGTCTGTCTTTGTCCTGTGTGTGTTTAGGGTTTGGCTTAATGAGATTCTCCTCCAGGATTCACAGACCATAAGGTAATGCAAACAGTGAAGGCAGTAGTAGCTGATGTTTTCCATACACAGTGGAAGAATAAACTTTCCCCAAAGCTCATCTTTGAGTCACTTTGCTTACAGTTACAAATACAGAGCAAGTAAGCGGGAATTTTCCTAGCATGGGCTGCCTGAGGTGGTCCATTTCACCCACTGTTATGAACTTGCTATCCTATTTTATAGAAAAATAGCATATAGTTATGAACAAGACGTTCTTCCCAGCCTAAGCCGTTCTGTGTTTCTATGGTTCTCTCAAAGTTGAGTTGTTGGGTTATTTTGCAGTTTAGTCCCTGGTTGCTCTTTGAAATTGCCACCTATTAAACTGAGTGCTGTCAAATGATAATGATAGATTTTGTAATCTAAGATGATCTCATGTCCTAAAAGCTGGACTGAAACCTACTAATGCATTTTCTAAAGATCTTCCTACTGTATGGCCCCTATTAGTTCTACTAGTGTTAGCTAGGGAAAGTGGCATGCATAAGCTCTGTCCGTAATTAAAATTTCTGATAGTCTTCTATTTTGCTTCACTGTTTGGAAAAAAAAAAAAAAAAAAAGAAGGAAAAGGTCTGACATCTGTCATGTTAAGATTTTGTAGTTTCCTTGGGTTCAGTTGAGCTGTGCCTGTTTATACGTCCCAAAAATCTGGGCCAGGTGGACTTAAGTTCTCTCACCATCCCCAAACTACAAAACTGGCCAATCAGTGATACATTTGTCTTGATCTCCCAGGTTCTTCCTCTTTCATTAAGCTGGCTTCAGTTTAGGTTAGCATCAGCCACTGGTTTGCTGATGGTCCTTCTCTAAAGGCTGTGGCTAAACCTTTAGATTTTGCTGTTAAAAAATAGCTTAAAAAATGTTATTCCAGAACAAAGTCTGAATAATAACTGGCTGAAAATTGCTACATATTTACTTGATGATTCACTGTTCCTTGAAAAAGATCTTTTGATCATCAGATAGTTATGTATTCATCAGCTGGCCTGTTCCAACCTATCATGTAAATACATAAAGTTTTCAAAATGCACAGTTCTCTGCAGACTAGACATGTACGCGGCCTGGCGTTTATTAAAATGCAGTTTCTTGACATGACTGAACTCAGCGCTCCTATAGTCTGTTGAGTTATCCACTGAAGGAATTTTACTTTCTCTGGTTAAGGATCCACTAGGTAGGTGCAATTCCTTCTGAGTCATTACACTATTTTTGACTTAGAAAATCTTGAAATTGGAATTAGTGGATACTGGACTTCTGTGGGAATTTGATTTGCTGTGTTGAATGTGCAATGAATCAGCCTTAAACAAAAATGATTTGGTTGCTTTACATGCCTGTCCAATGTTGTTCTGAGGGAACTGATTGTTGTCTAAGAGCATCCCAAATGTTTTTAGTGGAAATGGCTTAGAAGACAAAGTAGACACAGGGATTTATGTTTCAAGGGTCAGATTCTATCAAACACAAGAGTGTTGGCACAAGCACCCTTCATATTTTAAAGAGAAAAATCCCCTCCACCTGGTAGAAGAGGTGTACAGTGTATACAGAGATCAAAACACACAAAGAGCATGAGAAGAGGAATTTGAGGTGGTATCTAGAACAAAGGGATTAAAATTGAAACTTACAGGTTCTTTGTGAACACAGCAGGGAGGTCCCGGTATTTGAATGAGAAATAAAGAGGGATAGATCAAAGTTTGAGATGGGAAGATGATTTTCTTTCCCAATTCCCGGCAAAGCGGAGGCTGTGGAGCTTCTGTGGAGGAAGTGTTGGCAGGCACACTGTGACTTTATGGATACCCACAACTGCCATAGGTCTGAGCAGTCTCCTTTTCCCACATTTCCTTATTTCCCAGGAGAAATAGAAGAGAACATTTTAAGATTAATTGGCTAATGATCATAGGCAGGAATTATTTTCTGCAAGTTTGATGCTAGAAGGGGTGTTAAGATGAGGATTGGTACTCCTGTGCATACTTTTCACTCTTTCTTTGTTTATTTGCTTGATGTTGATGCAGTCTTTCATGGAACAAGCTTTTGCTGAATGTGTACCCATGAAATGTGCAGGAAGCTGAGTTTTAACATGATTCAAATCAGTAATGTCAAAATGCCAATCAGTAATATCAAATCAGTAGTTGTCAAAATGCTGTGCATTTTTATTTTTCAAGGCTAATATACTACATCTCTTTTTAGTAACCAGCTATAACTGGAGGTGTGATTGGTTTTCCTCTACTGAAGTGTCATTACTAGCATTTCTGCATTCAGTTGTCCATGTTAAAATGTTTGAATAACCCTCTATTTAGAGTGACGATGTCCCACCTCAGAGTGGTAATTTCAAGCTCAATAATTTCAATATTGAAATAACTTACTTTTAACTCCCAGAATGGATGCATCACTTTGCTTCCCTCACTTGTGTTCCAGGAGGTGTAACATAAAGCTGATATAGCAAAATGGCTGAGGGAACCTCTTTTTCTGTTTGTTTAGGTAAGGTAAACCCACCTCAGCTGGGCAAGGAGGAAAATACGAAGTGCTGAGAGATGGTGGCATCTAATGCTGTCACGTCCTTATGACTAAGATGATCTATTTTTAATGTGGGTGTTTATAATGCTCTCTAAGTAGGACAAGTAGTTGTACAGTGAAAACTGAACTTCTGCCAGTCACTGGTAGTTGTACTGGCTCCCCTCTGGCTTCTGTCTTTGCTGTGTGGCTTTGGCTCTTTCACCCTGAAGGATTTTTAGATTGAAACATGAAGAGTTGCTTTCTTTGGTCTTTTGGAGTTCATAGGAGGGTGATGGTTATGCCACTGTGCAGTGCAGTGGAAAGTCTGGAGAGCAGAACAGTGGGTGCCGAGGACACTGCACCCATCCCAAAGGTTCAGGCTAACCATCCCATGTCTAATCCCAAGGACTGAATGGCTGTTATTGTGTGGAACGTTACATGTGCTCCAGAAGTGTGCTCTGCTGTTGAGTTTAACCCCAACAGAATCCACTTGGTCCACTCCTGAATTACTTTGCACTGTGAAACAAAGTACAAGATCTGCCTTCATCAGATCACAGGGTGATCTGCTTCAGAAATAAGCTCCTGACTTGAAAACAGTGATTAATGTGGATTTACCCAATATGTGTTCCTTGCTGGTGGGTTCCTCTGACCCTTAAACAGCGCTACTCAAGTCCAGCCCTTCTGTCTTTATAATGATATCCCAGGCCATGAACGGAGGAGAAGGAAGGAGGGCAGTTTCTCTACTTGTGGGCATGGGTGTATCAACTGCATTCCTCTGTATTCTGCATAATGAGAATGAAGAAGCAACCCCTATTATCTTTTCCCACATTATTCTGATCCCTATGATCTGGGCCATTTCAGGTCTAATGGAATTCTGGAATCCTACTTAAAGCTTTTATTTTCTTATTTCAGATATAAGACCTATATCCCACTATGGCTGGCAACAGGGTCCCTCAAGGTTAAATTTCTTCCACAGCACTATAGTATTTTGGGTTGCAGTCTGCACTTAATTTGCCTGTGTTAACAGAAGTTTGTGTCCATTGATTTTGATATCTTGCTTGGATAGAACATTAGAGGGGCACTTTTGAACGCTTCGTATTTCTTAAGAAAATACCACTACTTCCCTTTTTCAGTAGGAATTATTGCCTCTCCTTTCAGATTCCTAATGTTCCAGCACACAAGATCCAAAAAATCAATGAGGTTCATAAACACAGTTGAAACTTACTTGCCTTAGTTTACTCTGAATGTTTTGCTCACTATAGAAAAGTCAGCACATATAATTGAAAGAGAGCATAGTAGTGCCATTTTTTAATGTTAAATAATATTGGCTGTTACAAAAGAAGGGAACAAATGAGTGGTCTTGCAATATTCTCTTTAAAAAGCCAGTAGCATTCTTTCATCCAGAACTTTACCACTGCTGACCTTCAGTGCTACAAGGAGCTGTGTAGCAGCTGGGTAGGGGATCAAAATGCCAATGGTGCTTCCTCTCACCAGGCTGAGTTGGGTTGTGACCTAATGATTGGGTTGCAGAGGTTAGGTTGTGACCTACTGGTACAGGGTTTGTGCTATGAGCAGCAGGGGAGGGGGGGATTCTGCCCCTCTGCCCTGCTCAGGTGAGACCCTACCTGCAGAGCTGCCTCCAGCACTGGGACCTAGCACAGGAAGGACGTGGAGCAGTTGGAGCAAGCCCAGAGGAGGCACCAAGATGATCAGAGGGCTGGAGCAGCTCTGCTTTGAGGAGAGGCTGAGAAAAATCGGATTCCTCGGCCTGGAGAACAGAAGCTGTGGGGTTACCCAGTTGTGGCCTTCCACCTGAAGAGAATCTGCAAGAAAGATTTAAAGAGACTACAAGGGCCTGGTGTGACAAGGGGGAATGGCTTCAAACTGACAGAGAGTAGGTTTAGATTAGAAGTTAGCAAGAAATTCTTCCCCGTGAGGGTGGTGAGGCCCTGGCACAGGTTGCCCAGAGAAGCTGTGGATGGCCCATTCCTGGAAGTGCTACAGGCCAGGTTGGACAGGGCTTGGAGCAGCCTGGGATAGTAGAAGGTATCCCTGCCCATGGGAGAGGGTGGGACAAGATAATCTTTAAGGTCCCTTCCAACCCAAACCATTCTGTGATTCTATGATAATATAAGTGACTGTTTTTTACCCAGCAATTCCTCAGTTGCTGCAGGTATAGCTGATCTTATACAATTCTTGCGTGACACACAGCCATGTTTTCCTGCTGTCAGTATGTTTTTCAATGGCATGACACTCTTTCTCCACGGTGAAGAGTCTGCATAGAAACACATGGCTACATCACAGAATTAATGGAGAACTGTGGATGCTGACGGATTAGTGTGTAGTGGGGTTCTTGTGGAGTAACAAACATTTATTTAAAACTTGTGAGGTAGAAGGTATGTAAAGGTACATTCTATAGTGGTCCTCATACTGCAACTACAGTAGAAATGAAGGCTAGACATTGTGTTAGTCTCAAAGTGACAAGAAGAATGAGATTCTGGAACAACTTTCCAACAGCGAGAGTGGAAGCAAACAACCGATCTTTTATTATCCAGGAGAATCTGTGACATCGAGGAGTCCTGGCTGGCTCCTCAGGAGAAGAAAATACATAGCAGCTACTTGTTTGTGAGCCATAATGTTTGGAACTATTTCTGCAGGATACAGAAAAAAAATGTTAGGGAATGAAAAGGTAGCTCAACATGTTGGCCAATCTCTATTTTACGTCATGTGGGGAGCCGGTTCCAGCTGTCATAAACTTCTTGATGGACAGATGCTTTTGTCATATTAAGAAACTGATTTCAAAATTATTTTCTGTTCTAGTTTTTATGGCATCAGTCATAGGAGTATTTTTATAATAAGTTGAATACAGAGACTTTCAAAGCACAGATTGTTCAGTTTGTAGGACAGAGTTGTTATTTCACAGTAAATCAGACTGTTTCTGGTACTTCATTTTTCATTGGGATTGTGGTACCTGAAAGAGCCGTGAAGAGCCATGAAACACCTGAAGAGCCATGAAACATTTTTTCAGAGTGCAGTGCTTGCACTCAGATACAGGCTCATAAGGAGAGGACTCCCTACATAGAGATGGAGGTGATAGTTTAAGTTCTGACACTACTATTTCTTTTTTAGCTGCCAGGAAGCACCAGAAGATGGCATGGTTTGTACAGATGCGTGCTGGAAAGTGAATGAGTGAGCTTGTGAAACTGCTGTTAATAATCTTGGGTAGAGTGTTTAACACTGTCATAAAGAAAAGCAGCAACATGCAGTATTTTAATCTTTATTTCTTCTTTCTGCCAGTAAGGGACAGAAGTAAAGTCCAACTTACCTATCTGTGTATCCGTCTGTCTGTCTATCTATCTGTCTGTCTTTCTATTCTTCTCTGAGTTTGGATGGCACAGAAAATGGGAAGGGAAAAGTGAAAAGAAAGCAAGTATGATGTAATCTTGCTGCAATATACACTGAAAGGACCGCCTGACAAAAAGGGGTACTGATGGTAACCGAAAAAAATGACACCTTCCCTCAATAATTTTGATGAACAACTTTATCTCCTCTGTAGATTCAAGCCTGAGAGTCCAGACTTAACCCTCCTACTTTCCTGTTCTCCCCTCTCAGTTCCCAGAAAAAATGTGATGAACACAGGGTATTAAGATACTGTTTTACCCTCTGAACTGGAGTGCCAGAGTCTGCTAGCTTCGGAGATTCAGGGTTTAAAGTTATTTCATCTTAACATTCCTAATATTGGAAGAAGTAGGAGTGTATTTTAAAAGCTGTATTTGTGGGATTCTGTGGGATCAGCAGGCTCTGCCTAGCCTCCCATCACTTACTGGATCCGAAGTTTTCTTTCATGCTGGTGAAACTGGTGAAGGTTTTTATCAGTTTAATGAAAGGGTGCCTCAGTGGAGTAGTTTGAGATTGTGGACTAACTGGTTAATATTTCTCTAGCCTTCTGAAAGTGTAAAGAACCACAAAAATATTAAAAAATATTTGTTAAAAATAATTAGTACAGGGGAAGAACCAGTTGAAACTATCTCCCCTACGATAATTGTTTCAGCATGTGACATGCTTTGGCTGATAATCATAAAATCATAGAATCGTAGAATGAATTAGGTTGGAAAACAGCTCCAAGATTATTGAGTCCAACTTTTGACTTGTCAACACCACTATGGCACGAAGTGCCACATCCAGTCATTTCTTGATCATTGACATTGTATTGTAAAATTCACAGAACTATGTGGTTAGGGTTTATAGTACAAAGTTGCTTTGATTTTTGGTTTGGTTTTTTTTTTTTCTTTTCATTGGCTATCCAGGCATTGGTACTGCCTTTTTAAGGACATGTTGAGTTTAACTCTGACTTGGTCTTTTATGAATTTTTGAGGCAAAGAGCTTAATATAGAGTGATTCTGATGTATGGCAGGAATAACTCTGCGGAAGCTGGCAGAGTGCTGTAGTGTGGAATTGCTTTTAGACTGACCACAATATTTACAGGGGCTGGGAGTACTTGAAATTTGCTCTTTGCCATCCTGTAATCTTGTTTTTACCAATGGGACGTCCGAATCCACAAGGACATCTCAGGGATGGGTCATATTTTCTGCAGGTTTAAAATGTGAAATCTGTACATTTATGCTCATGGAGAACTTGGCTCAGTATGAGTAAAAGTGGGATTTTAACAGAACTCAGTTCACTTCTTTCACAGTCTGAAAGAACTGAAGGAACATTTGCACCAGACTCTTTTTTTTTCCTTTGTTTTTCCATCTGATTTTATTAGACTACTTAGTAGTTAGAAGTAAACATTGTGTTTCATCATTCTAGAATTTTTTATCTGTGCAGTATGATGTGAATCACTTTGGAGACGGGATACTTCCAAGTGTAAAGGGTCTATAGATGATGCAACAGAATGTAATTTTCAAGCTGAAATTCCACTAACCACAGCAGGGGGTAGGAAATGCTGTGCATGTATAAAGCTAACATTACAGGATTACAGTCAGAAGCTTGTAAGGAATACAGGGAGTCAGGGTTTCAGTGCAGTTCTACATCTGTAGGTGCCTTGTCTCTCCAGTGTGCTCATTGCAGTGTTCCTTGTGGCTTAAGGAGCAGTTCTGTGAAGTGCAGTTCTGCTCAGAGAAGTGTCAGTGTGTTCAACCGCACTTTTCTGGCTCAACACATCTACATTTTGCTGTGGAGCAAATGATGCAGAATTGGATTTTCAAAAGCTCTCGACAGTGTCCCAGTGTTCCCGACAAAGCAGACTAAGCTTCTGTTGAAACCTGTCTGTAACTACAATCCCATGTTGTGTGTTGTCCCAGAAGGGACTGATCATAACAGCACCTCTGGTCCCTGTCCCCAAGTCCTTGATCAGGGAAGTTCCTGTCTTCAGGGTTGGCCTTAGTCCAGCAGCCCCTAGGGTTTTCTGATTGGGAAGGGACAACAGACAGTAGGCCAGGTGCTCATTAAAATTCAATACATTTATAGAAACTGCCCGAGGAACATATTCAGAAGTGACTTTTTTGCCCGATTACCTTCACCCTGTTCCTCTTTCCTTTTCAGATTTAGTCCGTGTTGTTGTCACCAGTAAAGACAGGGCCAGATCCAAAGCCATTTCAAGTCAATGGAAAGGTAGGGACCTGGATGCAGCATGGATTTGACTGGATTTTACTGGATTTCCTTACCAGTTAGACTAGTTCTCACTGCCTTCAGTGGGCTACAGATCAGTCCTGGACAGATGTGAGACACTATGGGTTTAAAATGGGAAAATGTGTTTCCATCCACTCTGGGAGATACTCAAACATATGGAAGAGTTTGACTTAGATTAAGAAAACCCTCAATGGTAAAGCCAAAGTTCAAGCAGTGACATGGAAAGTTTCAGATGAGGGTGAAACATTGGTGCTGCAAAGCAGAGGAGAGCAAAGAGGTGCTTCATCTGATTGGGAACCTGGAGTCAGAATTAATTCCGCAAAGAGATATTTCCAAGGCCAAGTTCTGCGCATGTGTGGAAATTGAATTATAATAGGTGTTGTTTTGCCCTTTTTTTAACAGAAATTGCAGGAAGTTGTATTGTTGACCTTCAAAACATTTTAGAAACATGGCTCAGTTAAGTCAGGCTACCAAAATGGTGTGGGTCTCAACTTGCTGCAAATGCAGAGCAGGTGATATTTAGGCCTTATGTTCCTGTGACAATTTTACTTTGTTATATACATTGTTCTGTGAGCATAAACACTGTGAACACTAGAGTTTGATAGTTTGTGCCTTATATTGGTGCTTAAGGAAGAGGCACACTCTGGTTCAAGGTTTTGCAGAGACAGGGGCATACAAAGGTGTTCTCAAATATTAATTCTCTAGAGCCTGTTGAGAAGTCATCTGTGGTGCCTGACCTTCAGTTAGTCCAAACAGTGAACCTCACGTTCTTGTGAAGCTTGCTGATAACTTAATATCCTCAGGATATCAACCCTTCTGTCCAGTTTTGTTGAAATTGCACAGAAAGTTCAAAGTAACACACAAAGGTATTGTAAAACTGTATTTTGCATTTTAAACTGGAATTAGCACAGAGTGGTAAAATTTTGAAGTGGAACAGGTTTTTAATTCCCCCCTGGGGTCTGGGTAACAGTGGCAATGGCAACCCCCTCATACTGACTGGGCCAAGCACTCCACTTTCCTCCCCTCCAAAGCTCCAGGCTGACTTTACTTCGTCGAGGAAGCCACTCTGAGAACCATATGAATGAAACAAATGTTTTCTGGAACCTGCAAGACTTTGGTTTGGTGTTATTATTTATGTGCAGAGTGATTTGCCAGCCAAAGTTAAGTCCACAGGTGTAGCATGCTGCAGATACAAGTCTAAAAGACTGTCTGCTGTTCATCAAGTTTACTATCTGTGTTCTGCATCTAGCTACTAACTCTGAGTAAGGGCAGCAGAGCAACTGACCACTTTGTAGCTATGCAAAAGCTTAATTTAATTGCGACAGTGACAAAGAAAGGGAGGAACAAGGTATAGAAGGGGCCCAGTGTTGATGGGACTTGGAAAGAATATTCTGGTTGCTGGCTTGTTGACTTGGGTCTGTAAGATCTTTTCATTGTTTTGCTGGTTTCATGCTATGTGTACTTCAGCTGGTTGCCTGAGGCACCTCAGCCTCCCTTCCTATTTTTAAATAGATGAGCTGGCTTAGGGAGCCCAGTCACCCAAAGCTAACTTCTCAAAAAGAAGTTACTTGTTCCCTCAGGCTATGGATTGGCAAATCAGAGACCTGTGCAGGATAAGGGCTTTTATTCATCCCAAACTATTCTTTAGGAAAGCAGAACTGGGCTCTATTATTTTGCTGCATATGGTGCACAGATCAGCAATGTCCCATGTAATGCAATGGCAGCTTTGTTACAACCAGCAAACACCTGACGTCCTGGTATTTTACTGATAAGTTTGCAGCATGCTACAGAATGAATAAATCCCACAGATCTGTCACGTAAAATCTTTCCATTTGGTTGCTTTCTTTCATACAGTGTTCTGTAGCAGTTAGTAACTAATATTAAATTGCACTTCAATTTTAACATGAATAATCACAGAAAAAAAAAATCAAATTAGGAGTATTACCCATATTCTGTCTCCCAGAAATAGGGATTTTTATCTATACATTGGTGCAATCAGTGTGGTAATTTACAGTTGCAAAGACCTTCAGCAAGTCATGCAAAATCCATGGGGTATCTATTGATGCTGGAGTTCTAGCTGAAGTCTGATAGAGCTGACAGATGTGTGAGCTCTTGTTCCTTCCCACACAGTTTCTTTGTACCCACTCATCTGTGAACTCTCATCCACAGCGTTGGTTCCTCCTCAGAGCCAGAATAGCTCCAGTTGTTTCTCACATCTTAGGTTAATCTCATTCCTGATGGAACACATGACTGTCCACCAGAGAAAGTTTGATTTTTGTTTTTTATTTGGCTCTGATTTACATAGTTGAAAGGGTTCCGTGATAAATTTTTTGAATCTCAACTCTACATACTTAGGTGGTGTTATGATATAAAATCTATGTAAAAAATATTAATTTTCTGGAAATTATATGATTTGCTCAAGTGTAATATTGCTGTTGTGGCTTGTTTCATAGACTTTGTTTGATTTTGGTGGGCTGGAAGCAAGGAATTGATGTCCAAACAAAGTCCTGTGAAGTTCTGTCTTTACATCGGTAGTTCTGGCACTGGTACTTGGGTGGGTGGCACTGACCACATACCCAAGTGCCTCTCTGTAGTGAACAAGGCACAGACTCAGACCAGTAGGGAATCTGAGACATTTATTGAGAGAAACGAGCTGCTTTTATACACTTCTTCAAGACTCAGTATTTCCTTATATGTTATTTTTCACTAAGCGACCTATCAGCAGCACACTTTCTCATTGTTCTTACATGGGGGTGATCACACGCCATTCAAGTATCTGTCAGCTTCCAGCAGTCTCCTCTCTGCAGGGCTTTGCTGTGTGGCATTTCCTCCTTCCAAGGTCAGGCAGAGACAAGCTTCTCTGTGATGCCATGGCATTCTGAAGGCACATCCCACAGCCTGTAGCTCAATTCTATCTTATTTCTCCCCACACCTCTCTAAGTTTCAGTTCCTTCCTAAGCGTATTATGGTAGCACAAGAAATTTTCTGCTTCCTAGCTGGAACCGGCTGGTACGTACAGTTGGAGGGTTGAGCTGTACACTCAACTAATGTGATGCTTTAGAAAGACTTTAAATACGTACACCCTGCATCTCTAAATGGATGCTTAGTCTGGCACTCCAAAGTGCAGACAGATCTGTCCACGGCCCCAGGTTTGGTCTTGTCCATGTCAAGCATCAGGAAGATGATCGCATCCTCACATCCTCATTCTTTTTGTGGACTGCAGGGAGCTGGGGATATGTAGCACCTCTGAGGAAGTGCCTACAGAAGCCCTACAGAACTGGGCTGCAGCTTATCAGCATTTTCTGCTCTGTGCAGTGCCAGTGTATCTCGAGCACACTCAGGCTTCCTCAGAGATTTCAGATCCCAAAGCAACTGTTTTAAATTAATTTAGAGGAGAATAGATCAGGCTGATTCCTGGGCATACTGAAGTCTTCTTAAGAAGGTCAGATTTTTTTTTATTTTATTACTATATTGAGCTAATTTTGATCATCTTGTCACAATTTTAAATCTTTGTGATTACAGTTTGTTTCAGTAGCCTCCAGGTGCTTCTTCTTGTATGTGGAAAACCTGGCAGTTATGAATGTTTACTGTTAATGAGTTGCCTTTTGTGAAAGTACATTGATTTCTCAGTCAACATCACAATTTTAATTTTTGTAAACTCTGTTACAAGTAGCTGTTTGCAAAGTTGAAAGTCTAAAAATTAATTAAAATCTGAGGTCTTCTTTGGTATAAAGTATTTAGTTGTTCTCTTTCTTTTTTGTTAGGAATGTCAGATGTTTGTGCTAAGCTGGCAACTAATGGTAGCTGCGAGTTAATTTGGTTATTGCTTTTTAGGCACCTCTAAATACTGAAATCCTGTTCCATTGTTACATTAATTGAAGGAAAAGACATTGTGGTCTTTTCTGGATTTGAATTTGTAAAAATAGTGGCTAAGGTTTTGGAGCAGGACTGATAGCATTTTGAGGGCATGTGTTTCTGTTGTGACACAAGACAAAATACTGGCTGTTGGTTTTCCCTCAGAAAGCGATTGGCTGCTTACATGGAAGTGGTTGGATTTAGGATGGGAGAAAGTCCTGAAAAACAAGGAAGGGTCTTAGAGGAGTCTGATCTTTCAGGAATCTTAAAGATTTCCCAGGGCTGTATTGGTAATTTGGGGAATAAGCTCCAACGTTATGTCAGTGTTCAGTGTGTGCCTATAGCAAATTTTCCTCTGCGTTGTGCAGGACTCTGGGTGGAATAGTAGAGTTCACTTCAGTCCAACGGCATCAGTACTCTGAAACTGCCTGTTCACCTGCCTGAAACTCCTTTCCAGAACATGCAGATCTCTGGCACATGTGAAAGTCTCCAGTAGAATGAGAACCTATTAAAAATGTATAGAACGGTGCAATTTTTAAGGGAAGAAGTTCCATTAGTTTCTCTTCTTTCTGTGTGAAGGAAATTCATATATTTGCAAATGTAATTGCAGTTTTGGAAGCCACATGTCAATTATTTTCTATTAAAGGAGCTTCCAGAAACCTTTTAGGAGTCTCTTGGTGTTAACCCAGGCACAGAAATGCAGGGGAGAACTTCTGTCTGAAGAGCTTTCAGTTTAGACAAAGACAGGTTATAGTTCCACTTCCACAGAGTGGCAGCTGAAACTCAGAGGTATTTAGCAAGGCAACTGAGGTTGTGCTGGGAAGTTTGCAGCAGAGCTGGTAACTGAATCCAAGGCTTCTGTGTCTAGTTTATCAGTTTACCCACACGGGCATCCTGTAAAGGTGCTGCTCACCTGCACTACTTCTGGGAAGGATGTGAGCATGCTCTGGCTCCTAAATGAAAACATTCAGAGTGCCAAATAGTCTTCCTGATGGCATTTTCTACTAGGTTTGTTGCAGTGTGAAATAAATGAAAAAAAGGCCACTGGCCTCTCCAAACAGCCATAACAACAGCAAGAAAAAAACCCCCACAAACAAACAAACAAACAGCCCCACCAAAAAAAAACCCAAAATCACACCAAAAAAAACAAACAAAAAAATCCACCCCAAAACTAAACAAACAAAAAAACCAGGGATTTTTTTATCCCTGCTGAAATGTTTATTTGGAAGCAGCACAGCAAGTTGGAATAGTTGATTTGATTAGCAAGTCTAAATGTATTAGCAGCAAGACAGAAACTATATTACAATTAGTGATAATTAGTTGCACTGATTACTTCAGACTGCAGTACTGTTTGACAGATGTGTTTCTGTGGTGCACTCTTGAAATAGGAGCATGCTTTACCCTTGTGGTGGTTCTTGGCTTTCCTTCTCATGATATCTTCATCTTGTCATTGTTTGGTGATGAAATCTCCACTGTGGCTACTGCAATTTGTGGCTTGGCAAATACAAATACTCTCTTAAAAGTAAAGTTTAAACTGGGAAATTGTGATGCATGTGCTCATATTGATGCTTGACAGTCCTAGAGAAGGCCTCTTGTTCTCCATGGAAAGGGTCACAGCCCAGCTCATCATCCGTGGGACCGTATCCCACAGGAAGGAAACAACCTCTTCCACTGACTCACTCAGGCCTGCCTGTGGCAGGGAAACATGGAAACCTAACTGCTGTTGTCTGACTGAGGAGCAAGCAGGAAGGAGAATGAGCATTCTGGAGCTACAGTTCATGGTCTATAACCCACCTCAGATTCACTGCTCTGTTAGTCACTGGTCCTGAAACATCCCTGTGAATTGCAGGTGCTGCTTCAAAGAGAATCACTTCTCAGATTGGGTGTCCGTTTTATAGAACAGTTGCTCTGTGGAACGCTGACTGGGGATCATGTGACACAATCATATTCTCCAGGAACTATATCGAGTTAACCTCTCTGGCTCAGCCTTGTGTTGATAAACACATTAGGCTCTGACAATCATTCTGTTTCTTAGGAATAAACGGATACAATTTTGGATGTCTTGCTTTTGGTGTATGAGCAATAATCTCATTATCAGTCATCCAGAATAAAGTGCATTATGGTATGTATTAATATAGACCTATGCACTGTGTGTGAGCTGTTTGGGGACAGATAAGCTAGAAATATGAATTTGTGCAAGCCAAATGTTTTCCAGGTTTCTCCAAAACATACATCTTATGCTACTGTGCGTGCGTTTTGCTTGTTGCTTAAAAATAGTGGTTCACAGACTCTACAAGTGCTTCTATCACTAGGCAGACATGACAGGTCACGGAAAAAGGGATCATTTAAATATGTGACACTGTTACTGGTTAGTATGGCAGAAAAAGCCAGAGGTTAAACATTTGGGATTGCCCATGGAAATGAAACCTTTGAAGATTGCCGGACAGCTAGCTCTGTAAGAAAGGTCTTGGTTGCTAATACTGCATGAGTGGACATTTCATGGCCATCAACTCTTCTAGAAATATGTGTGTATTTCCACTTTAAATGGGAAAGATAAAATGTAGAGTCTGTCTTACCATTCTAGAGATGAGATGTTTATGTCCTTTGCCAATAAGGCTGTCTTTCTGGATGTTTCTTTCGGCAGATCGCCTATCCTTAGTCACTGCTCTGATAACACTGAGCATTGAAGGATTTTTCTATATTGTAACGTCCTGGGTTACTTGTATCTTGTACGGTTCTTAGGGCTTGTAGTTAGCTTTCAGTGTAACATCAGGGTAACTGTATGGCAAGTAGGGAAGGATCGGCTAACCTAACTTGTGAAGAGATGTTAGTAGAGATTTGTTTGCTGAGTTTTTTCTCTGATGGTAGGATTCTGCCCTTCTGCAAAACTCTGGGTTGGTGCTTGCTGGCTTCTCTGGCTGTGGGGCATTTCCCAGAGGAGCTCAGCACGTCAGGACTGAGGGCCAGAGTTTGCAGTGAGCAGAGTTCAAGAGAACAATCACAGAGGTTGGGGCAAGAATGTCAAATGAAATAAATTTGAGGAGTACATAAGAAAGAGAGAGTGGGGGACTGTGCAGAAGGCAGGAATGGAGGAGGCTGAGTATTTACAAGCCTGATGGCAACTCCACCATGGCTCTGCCTCCCATAGGTGCTGCCTCCCTCTGAACACCCTCTCCCAGCTGGGAGCCCTCCTTCAGGATTACAGAAGGTGTCCCACTTCTTGTCTTCCAACTTTCTTTAATAAAAAGACTTTGCTTTTGCATTTCACTCTCTTCCTCAGCTCTCCAAGCAATTAATAAGCACAAACTGCCCAAGCCCTTGTTGTAGATAAGGCTTGTCCCCCTTTCCTCTGTTCACACACGGGTGAAGAAAAGGATGGGGCTTAAGTGTTGTGACAAAAGTCACGATAAGCATTTGTGGCAGGAGTGGGAAGAGATCTTCTTACTGGTGTGCAGACCCACAGAGACTTTTTGCTGTTAATAGCCCCTTGAAATCAAAAGCTTATAGATATGTTTATGGATCTGGACCTTATTCTGAACAGCTGCACTGCCTTTGTGGTATCTACTTAGTCAGCAGAAGACATTTCACTGAAATAATTATGCCCATGTGGTTTTGCAGCTGTAGCAAAAAGGAACTGCACAGTATCTCTTTAAATAGTATATGAGCTCTGCATGTTCCCAGTGCAAATGGAATACTTTTCTCTAGCTTATAAGTGAGGCTTATAAGTGAGCTGGTTGTCATAATGAGTGGAAAGCCATCTGTGAATGCATGGCTTCCTTGGAGCATTTGTATGTAAACTACAATGCCATGACAACAGTCCATAGAAAACTTCCTTTACTGGAATTATAGGAGGTGGCAAATTTATTGGTCAGCTGAAACAGGAAATTTAAGTGAAGGAGAAAAAGAGTAGATGAAATTAATCATGCTATGAAGAGCTTTGAATATAGAAAAATTGGATTTTGAGAATTAAATGTAACTTAAATAAGGCTTCAGAAGAGACATAAGGTAACCTTCTGGCTGTCATGCTCAATTTGTCTTGATTTTGGCAGGTCACCTGCACAGGCCATTAAACCGATTGTCTCAGGATATATGCTAGAGATGGAGTAAACTACCTGATATTAATTTAAGAAAAGGTGATAATGGTATCATGGTGACAGTGCACATTTATAGCGATCAATGCTGGCAACTGTTTTCTTTGAAAGCTATGAAACCTAAGAGCATGAATTTTCATTAATGAAAAAAATATTAGAGACATGCCTAAAAATGAAATTAGGACAGCTTTATACCAAGCTATTAAAATCTGTGTTTTTAGAAACCATTACTTGGTTTCTTGCACTGATCAGAATATCGCATTAAGGGCCTGTCATGACCTGCTGTACTTGTTGCAGAAAGCTATGAGGGAGCCTGGAGAAACCAAATCAGCTCAGAGCCCAACTTCACAGCTACATCTTTTCTTAGTTACTTGGCCAAATGACAGTACCTCAGCACTCAGGATGGTATCTTAACAACCAAAGTCTGAAGTTAGATTGCACTTCGTAGTTTGATTATTAACTTCTGTGTATACGTATATGTATATATAGGTATGTAATCTCTATGTGTATATGTATGTAATTTCAGCATGAGCACAACAGAGCTTTAGCATCGCTGCAAATTTTTGTCTTTGAAACTGACTTACAGAACATCCTTAAAATAGACACCCCAACTGAGTTATTTTAAAATATGGAATTTTAAAATATAAAAGCTTTATTCTACATCCCCACTGATGCTTCTAAGAGTCTTTTGCCAAGAGGAAGTAAATGGATGTGAGCATAACAACCCCAGATAGCTGCTGCCTGAGACAGCTAATCAAAAGCAAAACTCTGAACCCACCTAGCCACAAGATGCTGTCAAATGTACAGCAAAGCTCATTTAGAAAAGGAACAGTTTTCCCTTCGCTGCTGTAGTTCAGTTGTAACAGTGTCATGGTTTGACGCAGAGTTACACGTCAAGACATTGCTGCCCGGGTAAAAAAGCTACCTGTGAAAGTCCGTCATGTAGGTGCTAGTCATCATTTGTACCCATAATAGATACGGTAATTTCACTGGTTTTTGAAGCTGATAATGTTTCTTTAACTACAGTATTATAGGTCACACTGTCTCTTATGCAGCTGGTCACTCTTGTAAAATAAGAGCTGGTCAGCTCTTATAAATCTGTTTTGAAAAATCATGTGGTGGTTGTGGAATATATGACAAGTGTCTTATTAGATCTAATCTTTATATAAAACATACTTAGAGGTGTTCACTATATAATACTTGCCCTGTTGAATTTCAACTACTATCATAGTTAGGAAATTCTGATTTAAAGTGCCCTTCTAGAATGGGATGGTGCCTGTATTTAAGAGAGCCATTTTTCTTTCTCTTGCAGTTTCTAGTGTTGTTTGATACCCAGTGTCCTCTGCTAGGTCACTCTGGGTGATATCACAGACCAAATGACCACGGACATAAGGGGGTGCAGCCAGGTGCATTATGGTGCCTGTGTGCAGCTGTATTAGGAAATTGAAAGGAGCTTGTACTCAATGCAGCTTTGTCTATCCATTTGCAAATGAAAAATTCTCTAGACCTGACCTTGCCTGACCTTACCTCTTGGAGTAGGCATTTGCTACTGTTCATGGATAGGGAATATAGCAATGGTGATTTTTTTTTTAGAACTTGTTACTGCTGTGCTCAGAATTACGTGCCCAAAGTCATTGGAAATAACGCAGTTGTGTTTTAGCACTGTGAATATCCAACTACATACCCCAAAGACTTGTCTATATAAAAATGTTAGCAAAATATAGCTGTGTTTTTATATATTACACCTGAGCAATTCCTTTCTGGATGTTGTGCACTGGAAACTTCTGCAAATTCCCACTCCTTTTGTAGGAGAGTCAATCTGCTGGCTTGCTTTCTTAGCACAATGTAGCCACATAAAGCATCACTGGCTTCAATTTCCTCCTGAACCTCTTTAACTTTAATCTTGCAACCTCCTGCCCTCTCTAGTACTACTTCCCAGTTATCAGGCAAGAGCAGGGGGTCACCAGGCTTTTCAGAATTTGATTAGCACTATTGTTATGAATAATTCAGATTGTTTGGTACCAGCACAAGTGATCCAAGTAGCAATTTGAAAAATCTGATTTAGGATTTAATATCACTGAAAAAAAAAATTAATCAGTGCCACTGTTGAGGGCTTTTGACTTTGTCTATTCATATTGATGAATTTAGTGCCAGTGAAAAGCAAGATTGAAACAATCCAGCAAAAACAAGTGTTTATGTGGCAGAGCCCATATTCTGTTCAGGTACCCAGGGTGCACATGCTCCTTCCTCCTTGTTCCAGTCCAGCTCTTTCACTGTGTGCCCTTTTCCTTCTGGGGAGCAAGTTCCTGAAAATCCATGTAGCTGTAGTAACATGCTGCTGTCAGTAATGGAAGATGTTCCTCAAGTGATCATGTGCCCATTATATAGTTTTTTTGTGATCCTACTAAACATTAATTAACAGAACATTCTGCTTCCTTTGTTCTGTAAGAAATTGGAACTGTGGCAATCAACATTTGTGAGCAGAGCCTAGTTAACGACAGTGGGTTTGCCTCTGATGTAAGTTGGTGCATTTAACTCTGCCGTCAGTTTGACACAAGCCTTTGCAATACCTCACCATTTGAACAGTGATACAAGACCTCTGCATGTTTAGGACAGTTTTGCGCTGCTTTTGTTACAGAAATAGTTGGGGGCCACTGCAGTTACTGTACCTCTTCTCTTTTTCTACCTTGTCTGAACTTTGCAGTCTCCCAGGCAGTAAGATGTTACTGTTTTACACATTGAGGCACTGAGAAATCAATGGAGAGATTTTCAGGAATGCCCAACACCCTGCTCTTATCAGTGGGAACCCTTGGCCACTCTGGAAGATGAAGCTTCATGTCAGAAGCAAGCACAGCACCCCCTGCCTTGAGTCCCAGAGTAACCTCACAAGGGTGAACCAGTGTCAGTGTGCTGTAACTAAGTACAGCTTGGAAGCTTTCATGCTACAGAAATCTACTAAAGTCCAATTGGTAGATCTTTCCAAGAAAATAAGAACCTGCACTTCACCTTTGAGCATCTGGCTGCTGACTCTGTATTGTCTCAGATCTTCCCAGGCAGCGTTAGTTGTGGGTTCGATCTGGTAGGGGCCCATCCTCAAAGGGTCCTTGCTTCACACCTGAAAGAGCTCCAGACACGTTGGAGCCTCAACTTGGATTCTGTTGGGTGGGGCAACCACAAGACAATTTCTAGCTTTGCGGAGGCAGCGGTGTTTTGCACAGTGCCTGTTTGCTGTGCCCCTCTTTGCTCTGTTGGCTGTCGCAGTGGCAGCTGCTGAGGAGCCCTCTGTCCTGGCTAGTGTTGGTCAGACATTCCTTTGGCAGTGCCTGCACACCCAGCAATGTGCCAGGCTCTATGGCTGTCAGCTGTATGCAAATCCTCGGCACCGATGTTAATGCCAGTTTGGTTTTTATAACATGGTGACAGCAACAGCTCTCAATATTAAACACAAGTACACGTACACAGTTACAGCAATGATTAGTCTAGATGTTCAGCTAGTCATAATATTTGCACTTGGCATGATAAGGAGCTTTGAATGATAATAGCACTATAGTAGAAGCTTGTTAAAGTGACAGTAACCCTGGTGTCAATATGGAGTGGTGCACTGGTGCGTGCATTCCTACAGCTTTCCCACAGACTACCCCTCTCCGTTTGCCATATGCAATGTGTAGAAAGTGCTTGAGGATCCTATGTGAAACCCTCTAAACTTCTTTCAGAGTTTTATCTGCTCTAAGGCAGCACTGAGACATGAGAATGAGTGTAGTCATTAGGGACCTTTTTCTATGGGAGTCTTGTTTCATTAAAAGAATCCAGTCCTGATGTAGGACAATCAAGTCTCAATAGATATTGCTTTTATTTACTGACAGCAAAGAGGCTCTCAGCTCCCATTCCACTTCTTTGACTAGTACCAGCTGCAAAGGGGAGCAAGTAAGAGCCACGCTGTTATGTCATGGCAGCATTTTGTGTTTTGTCTTTGTTTTCGCTAAAGTGAAAATTTATCAGAGGAGTAACAGCAACCATCCCAAACTCTGTGCCTTTTTCCAAAATGTAACCATACAGACTGGCTTTTATTTTAGGAATTCAGTTGTGTCAGTTAGACCCAGGATATGTCTCCTGCTGTCAAGTGGGCATAGGCCAGCTCCTCAAATTTGCTGGCAAGGTCAGTGTCGCAGCTTGAAGCTGGCTAAGCGCCAGGCACCCACGAAAAAACCATCTACTTATTTTCCTCTGCTATAGCTGAGCAGAGGAGGGGGAATTGAAAACTTCATTTTCATGAGTTGAGATAAGGATTATTGGAAAAAAAAACCACTTTAAGGCAAAACAGGTCCAAAACTTAAACACTATAAAGAAGACTTATTATTAACAGAATTAAAAGTAAAAAGGGTAATGAGGACCAAAGCAAATCTTCAGAACACCTTTCTTTCCCAGTCCCTCCCTCTTTCCACCTACTGCGCAAGGAAACAAAACATGGGGTTTTGGTCAGTATTTCACTTCTTAAAAATCTTTCTTCAGTATGCTTAAGGAAAAGAGTTTCTTCTGCTGTGCCGTGGGATCCTCCCTTGGGAGAGAGTTCTCTGCGAACTTTTCTAGCATGGTTTTAACTTCCACAAGCAGCAGTCCTACCTGAACCTGCTGCAATGTGAATCCCTTGCACAGGCTAAGCAGTCTTCCCACAACTGCCCATCGTGGGTCATTTTAGTTCATGGGGTTCAGTCTTTTAGGGATGAGCTGTTCTAGTTTAGAAGCAAAGGCTCTCTTCCTCTATCTCTAAAAGCAAGGGTCATCTCTCTCTCTCTGTTCGAGTTCCTCACTAGATTACAGCTTTTCAGTATCCACGTGCTCCAGCATGAATACTCTTCTTCACAGGCTGGGTGTGGATCTCTGCACCCCTCCATGCACCTCATGAATTATAGGGAAGCAGTTTGTTGTGTTACAGTCCTCACCACAGCTTGCAGGAGAATCTCAGCTCTGGCGCTTGGAGCACCTCCTCCCTCTCCTCTTCTTTCACTGACCTCGGTGCCGCCGTGTTGGTTCTCCTCACGTGTCCTCACTTTTCCTTTTTCTCTGACTTGGAAGAAAGTTGGTGTCTGTAAGTTGCAGTTGAGAGGTTGATCTCGTCTAGGCTCCGCATCAGGGAATTGCTTGCTATGTCTCTTGCTGCAGGCCACAGTTCTCCTGGTCCTTTAGGTTCTTTGTCAGCTTCCAGAACTCTGAATGCCTTGTTAATGCAGGGTTGTCTTTATGAAGTCACTGCTACGGCCAAGTCTGTCAGCACCTGAATGCCCCTCTTCTCAGGGCTTTCTTTGTGTGCACAGTTGCAAAACCTTGGTCTGTGCTGTACTTGGGAAACATTCAGCCCATGATAGTGTCTACTGGCCCTTTGGATTTTGGAAAGAGATGAAATGAAATATGTTTCAGTGGCTGAAATATTGTAATAGCTGTGCTATTGCCTTCAGGTTCTGCCAGCAGCATGGTGTGAGGATGATCTGCAGAAGCATTGGGTTTTAGTAGCCCTAGCTTTTGCAGTCATGCACCATTCCTGTCTGCTGGGCATAAGGGAGACTGACTGCAGTGCTGGGCAACAGAATGTGTAAAGAGAGCTCCTTGGAAAAAAAATTTAAATATATGCCTGAAAACATGTAAATAGCTACAAAAATACTAAAAATATATAAGTATATGGAAGACTGATAAATGAATGCTCTTGAATTTATTTTTTTTTTTAAGTGCCTTTTTGTATCCAAGAGACTTCTCTGGTAAGTACCAGGCACTTCTGAATTAGTCTTTAATTTGACCCATCTTCAGGAAAGCTCTTCCTATGCATTAATGGAGCCCAAAGGATCACCCAAGCCATTTGTCAGGGATTGTAACACCCATGTCTCCTCTTCCACAGCCACCTTTCTGATGCTATTAAGAACAAGAAGGATGCAGGAATCACAGGACTTACCCCAGAACAAACATTAATAAAACAAATCTAGTGATTTCAAATGGGTTTCTTGTTAAAGCTGATGTTCTACAAGTAATAATCACATTTGGAGCAAGCTGTATTGGCAGATAATGTGCCTTTAATGCCAGCTTATGACTTTGTCTTCTTTTCATCATGAATAACTGAGATTAGAGCCCATTATTTGCCCAGGAAACCCACAAAAGTCCCTAACTAAATGCAGTCACCTGAGTATTCTCACCCAGGAGAAGAGAGTTGCTTCCTTTCAGCCATTTTGTTGAACATTTAGTGTGTATTTTTATTCCAGTTCTGTGTTTAATATGCAGTATTTCAGTTTCTGTATATATTGATATGTGCTTCTTTTAAAAGTTTGGAACAGCTCTTTTTTCAATTGAGTTTCAATTTTGTTTTACTTTTGAAAAATTAATGGGCACTAGGCAATTCATTTATGTTAAAAAAGAATATGTGAGGGGTTTGAATAATTTGACAAAAGACAGAATATTCTGATTTGGGACTATAATTTGCATAGTTTGTTGTGAAATTTGAAAAACATGCAGCAGTTAAACTCTGAGCCAGCAGATATTTCTTTTTCTAGACAAAAATCAAATGAGGCACTGATGAGATACTCATTTTATAGTCCTTTACCATCTTGAGTGCATGTGTACAGCTACTTAACTAATGCTAGAGGTTATGGGTGTCTATTAAATGTCACAAAGTTCAGTGTGTTCATGCAGATTAATTATGTTAGTATTTTGCAGTTCAAGTTCATAGATGCTATAATCTTATGCTTGTTTCAAAATCATTAAAGCATTACAGGGTGATTGTAATTATCCCAGAAATAGCTATTATGCATACACAGAAATAGAGTTAAAATATTAAATTTTGGAATGTATCAAACATGCCTAATATGGAATTGCAACATTTAGCCACATTTGACTCTGTATTCAAGCGATGTCTGGCCTTAGCCATCCAATTGTGATTTCTAGTTTCCTGTTTGTAGCACTAGTTTTGATTGATCTAGTTTGTTTCAAAACACAGGAGGGCTTTTGTCCTTTCTTATTTTTATATTTGTGTTTGTGCTATCAGTTCAGGCCAGAATAAGGGTGACCTGATTTTCTTTCACACACCATGCTAAAATGTACAAGAGAGGTTGTACCACCTGCAACAGCTGTGATAGCATCAGCTATGACATTTTAAGACAAATAATGGGAGCGCAAAATCACTGCTTTCTTGTCGTAACTTCCTAAGAATTGTGACAATTCCTATGGATGTCAGTCACAGCTCAAGATTCTTTCTCCTGCTTTTTACAGAAATGCAGATCAAAAAATGACATATCCAGTCCCAAGATCTTACAGTCTAAGTTACCTTAATTTATAATAAAAATCAGCACACAGGGTTATTATGGTCTGAAATAATGCAATGAGGTACTTTTAGAAGGAACTGACTTCTAGACAAGTGTGATAATATATTTTTATATGAATAATAAAATTAATTTTAAATTAAGAAAAGTGAACTGTGTTATTTGCAGTTGTGAAACGCCAATACTGAAACTCCAGTAAAGCCTTGGGCATTCTGGAGTCTTTTGTGAAGGAGTAGTAGCTTGTCATGAAAACCCTGACTGGTAATTGTGCTGTGTGACTTTTTATCATCCTGTCTCTCCACTGGGCAGTTTGCAGTCAGTGTGTGCTACAACAAGCTCTAGCTGGATAAGCTTGGTGGAAACAGCCTGTTTTAAGCAAATTTGTCCTGAGCACAATGTTCTTTAATGCCTTTCCTGAATAATTAGTAGTAGTTTAAAAGGGGTACTGCACTGGATGGGCAAGATTCAAAGCCCGGGGAAGACAATCCTATTGATTGCAGAGGTTCACACCTGTTATGTCTGTTTCTTAGAGAAGGGTCTCAACAGATCTGTCTCTCATTTCCCTTCCTTCAGGGCAGAGTGAATGCCTCACTCCTGTGGCCTCACCTCGAGTACACTTGGGCAGTTTAAGGCACCAGAATATAAGAAAGATAGAGAGTGTTCAAAGGAGGGTACAAAGATGGGGAAAGGCCTGGAGGGGCCACACAAAGAATGGCTGAGGCACTGTGTCTGTTCAGCTGGAGAAGAGAAGACTGAGGTCAGACCTCACCAGGGGCTACAGCTCCTCCCAAGGGGCAGTGGAGGGGCAGCTCTGATCTATGTGACCGGGGACAGGACCTGAGGGAACAGCTGGAGCTGGGTCAGGGGAGGTTTAGGCTGGATATCAGGAAAGGGTTTTTCTGCCAGAGAGTGGTGGGGCACTGAACAGGCTCCCCAGGGTTTGGTCACAGCCCCAAGGCTGCCAGAGCTCAAGGAGTGTTTGGACAACATGCTCAGGCACAGGATGGGATGGCTGGGGTGTCCGTGAGCAGGGCCAGGAGCTGGACTCGGTGATCCTGATGGGTCACTTCTAGCTCAGGACATTCTATATTATATGATTCTAAGTGTCCCACCCCAGGATCATCTGTGCCAGAAGCAGCACATTAGTCAGATCCATGCTTTGCTGCTCAGCTGGCTGGGGCAGAGGCTTGCAGAGCTGGGGCAGCTCAAGACAGCAGTGCTGCTCGAAATTGCACTGCCTAGCAAGGGTGCTTCTCCTAAAGGCTTCCTTCATCTGGCTTGTGATTCAGACTGGTGCTGAAATCCAAGGAGTGATGTTCATCTAGATTTTGAATATATTTCTCAGTATTGCTCTGTTCCCATTGGTGTCAGGAGCTGAAATGGGTGCCAGGATGCTGACTGGAGAGGAAAGTGATGGTGTCACTACAGATGCCAAGACCTGTAACTTTCCTTGGGAGGTCAAGAAAAGTTGGGATCAGCTAGGAAATTTTATGTAGAAACATTGCTGTTTTCCAGAGACCACAACTCCCAACATCACTTGAAGATTTATATCTCCTTGTTTACAGCTGCCTTTGTATCCAGCTTTTGGTAATTTCTGTCATTGGTGCGTGGTCAGCCCAGTGACAGCAGTCTGTGATTATTATAGCACCCTTCTCAGCATGCAATAGCCACAGGAGGTTTTCAGTGGTGTATTATTGTGTAAGTGCTAAAGGAAGTACAGCCTTTGAAGTAGTTGCTGCTTTGAGGGGAAAGCAGAGAGAGAAAGAGATGTAAATTGTACCAGCAGGTTAGGCTTAGAGCCATTGGATGACGGGTGTTTGTGGACAGGTCATGAGGAATCAGTCAGTGGCTAAAATTCCTGTGGAAGGAAAAAAAGTCAGGATGCTGTCATTTCAGTACCTCTCCAGTTACAGTGTGCCCTCAAGTCTGTTGTCTTGCCTGTGCATTGTCTCCCTTGAATAGCCTGGTTTTTCTTACTAAGGAGAGCCTTGGGACAATGGACTGCCTGGTGCTGAGTTTGTGCAGTGTCTCTGATGTGGGGCTTGGTCTCAGTTGAGGTCTCCTAGATGCAGTGTGTGGGGCCACCTCCAGGCTCAGGCACAGCTCCCCAGCCCCTCCTTGCCCCAGCAGGACCAAGGTGGTGCAGTGGTGGCACAGGGATGCTCATTAGGACAATGTCCTTCAAGGCATGCTTTAAGCATTGGTCAGCCCTGAAGTGGTCAGGTAGTTGAACTAGATGACTGTGAAAGGTTCCTTTCAACCAAAATAATAATAATATTCTATTCTATTCTATTCTATTCTATTCTATTCTATTCTATTCTATTCTATTCTGTTCTATGTTGTTGAATAACTGCTTGTTCTGTGGAATGCAGAGTAAGAGAAGATGCTGATTTCCCATACATCATTACTAGAGGGGTCATGCTCAATTTTGTGAGCAAAGCTCATGTTAATCTTTTGCTTAAGCATGAAGACAAATGTGTATTGTATGTATGTGAAAGGTGAGGCTCTCCAGTGGCTCTTATGGTTCAAAGAATACCACAAGCAATACACTGTACAGCCCAACACTGTGTCCAACTTCCATTTTCTCATCAGTAACTGTGGGCAAATCATTACATGTCTCTGGCCTCCATGTCCCCATCTGCTGCTGAGGATAGTGGATGTGATAGTGTGCAATTGCTTTGAGATGCTTGTGTAGGAAAGGCTTCCACCCAAGTTAATATAGCATTCTTGACTTTCCCTTTAAATATGGGAGTATGCCTAGTGTATCACAAGTTTTTGTGGACACACCTTTTCTGTAGGTAGTCAATTCTATCTCTTATACAAAAGAAGAGAAATAAAGGATGAAGAACATGTTATGGCTGGGAATCTATTGATTGAAAGGGGAGCTAGGTCAGAGCACTTATGCTTTTATTAATGATCCTGACAGTTCAGTGTGAATGGAGAATGGCTTGTAATTAGGTTTGCAACCATTATTGATTATTGTCATTTTCAGTATCGATTGTCTTACTACTTGGCAAAAAATTAGTCCAGAAGTTCCTCAGGAATGCCATGCAGAGCCTCTGGCCTGTCTTTCTGCTTCTGCAGGGAAGATTGAGCTGCTTCTCATGATCAAATGGAGCCCTGTCAGCTGTGTGGGTTGGGCTTTTAGTTCAGTGATGCTGGCTGTGCTCTCCACCTCCTGCATGGCATCCGAGTTCATTGGCTGTCATTCCAGAAAGGATACACCCATTTCTTTTCTGAACTGCTTCCCAATATAAATTTCTGAAGGACACGGATCTAAATCCCTATGTCTTAGATGGAAAGCCAAGATTAATGGTAGTTATTTGTCAGCTGATAACCACTGAAAAGAAAACATATTTTTCACTCACCCTTACAATCAATGTTGTATAAAGCCATGCATATAATGACTTGGAACAAATGAGACTATCATGGTATGAGCTAACAGAACTGAGATACAAAATACCCCAAACTCCTTTGAAAAGTCTCTGTGATTTCAACAGCCAGCAGTACTGATCACTCAACACATCTGTAAGATCGAGGTTGTTTACAAACAGATTGGGGAGCAAAGGAAAGGTGTGTTTTAAAAAGAGCAGCAAAGTCCAAGTCTCTCTTCAGTTGTGGTGACATGGCTCATAAAGGAATTTTGTGGGTGGCTGTTTCAGAGGAGAAGAAAACCTGTGTTGTTTGTGTTGGTTGAGGTCACTGCACCTCCATCAGCACCCTGGGAGAGCAAAGCTGCTGGGAGCAGTGGCTTTGGAGGTTTAGAGGGCATTCCAGTGACTGGGCAATATTGTTCCTTTGTCTCCTGCATTCAAAATGAAACAATAAGACTTCTGGAGAAAAAAAAAATTCCTCGAATGACTGGGATTTTTTCGGAGCCTTTTGCAGCAAGGACATTTTGCTGAAGTGGTGCTGAGTATTGAATTTTTTCCTAATGGAAGTTTCCTTGAATCCAAGAAGATAAAGTGTTTCCAGTAAATAACAAGAGAGACAAAAGCAAGCTATTTTTTCCCTGTGGTCAGCTTCTGCTAGATCTTAAGGTTTTGGTTTTTCCACCATTTCTGTTTTGATTAGTATGGAACATCTCATTCCACAGTGAATTTTTTTTTTTTTTTTNTTTTTTTTTTTAAGAACAAAGACCCCTCTGACCTGGATTTGGATGCATCTGTGACAGCCGACTTCACTGGCTGCCAGCTGAGCATAGTGCATTTAATTGATGAAATAATAATGATGTACCATGCCTGAACTTGCTTTGACGACCACTTGAAGCAGAAGCCGTAGTAAATCAGGCCAGTGCCGCAGCATCCCAGTGGTTGCGGTCCATTCACTGACTTGGTGCATGGAAGATACCAACTTCCCAATCACATCCCCACAGGCTTGCTTCATTCCCATGTAATATTCTCCTCCCCTTCCTTTAATTAATAGCCAAATTAAAAGAATCTCTAACTCTTTTTTAAAGAGCAACATTTTTATGCATCTTCTTAACTGCCCAGTGCATTAGGATTATAAAAACAGAGCTTTCCTTTTCTAAACTGTCTCAGTGGAGAGACAGGCTAGGGTAGAACTGCTAAATAGGTACACTGGCAGAGCAATCTCTCTGCCCTGGCAGTTCTTTATTCTGATTACTGGGCCATGTTCCCTCCAGGAGCCTGAACCTGCATGTCCATAACTTCCAAACTGCAATTTTCATTGATAACTGAGGCTCCAGCCCTACAATTTTTAAATGGGGAAAATCTCAGCAAACTTTGTATGAAGACTCAGCTTTTTTGTGTACATTTGTAAGGATTAGTGGAACATACCAATGGTTTGTTGTTGTAGTGATTTAATGAGGGGAAGGGATTTGGAGGGGGTTTTGTATGGCTTAATTAATATTACATATTGGTTTAATGTTGTGAAAGGGGACTTTAAGAAGATAAATACTTTGCCTCTAAAGTCCCCCTAGGTGTCCTTTGCCTTGAAAATTGGGTTTTGTTTTCAGGACCAGTGTGGAAAGAGTAAGTACAGGATGTGGAAGAAGAAATGGTTTTCTTAGGCCTTTGTTAGAATTTCAGGCTGTTTGTCTTTTGTTTTTTATTCCTCCCCGCCACCCCCTCCTGCTCAGACATGACAAAAAGTATCGATTAACTGCAGCAAAGAGATCAAAGCAGTTCTTACTTTGCCAAAAGGAATATTTATGCTCAAATAGTGTCTTTTAGAGCTGATAATTTCTTTTTAAAAGTACTACAATGTCTTTTTTTTTTCTTTTAAGAAAATACTTAATCTCACCTACTGGTGATAATTAAATGAGCAAATGAAGTTCAAGAAAGAGAGTATTTTTTTTCAACAGAAGACACTTGGTAAATTGCATGGAGTAAGACAACTATGTACATGTATCACTAACAATTACCACAATTGGGTGTGCAGTTTATTCCAAGCAGACTGGGAGTGGAAGAACTTGAGCAGATATACTGGAGACCTTGATACTTTATCATGATGGTCAACTGCTGCAGGAGTTTTTGTAAACGGTAAGGAATTTTGCAAGGATTGTGAGGTGTAGTATTCCAGGAGCTGAGGATCATTTAGAAGCCCATTTGATTTGCTTGAGACTGTTTTGGGATTGGTAACCTTGTCTTTACAAATTCTATTCCACAGAATATTATTTTCCCTTAGTCATCCCATATAAAAGTAACCTTTTAAATGTCAAGCAAATACAACCACCAGGTTGAGAGATGAGGACTTTGCTATGAGTTTCAATTGTGCAATGTTTTGCTGTTTACTGATTTTACCTTCCACTCTAACCAGGGTTTGTGCTTGTAGACCTGCAGCTGGAATGCTTTAAGTCTTCTGTTCACAGTTGCTTATAGAAAATGCTGTTTAAGCAGTAGAGTATGGGGTGGGAACCAAGACTCTTGGATTCTTCCTACAGCTGTGTGGGTTTTTCACTGTGGTCATTATTTGATTCTTGGAGAAGGCATTCCCTTAATCTTCAGCAAGAAGTCACATATGGCTTTGACTGCATCGTTCTGTTTTTTGGCATTTTTAAAGAAGGATCCCAAGTGCTGAAAGCACTAATTTATATTTCTGAGACATCAAAGATACGAGAAGGAAGGAGTTCCCTAGAACAGTGTGTCACAGTTGTTAGTGTCTTCTGCGTTTTCTGCCTCTCAAAACTGAAGTGTGCTGCTCCACTCAGTAGATGTTTTGGTTCAGGCACTCAGGTAGTCACATAGGCAACTTGGAAGTTGTGACTTGTTTGTGTTACAAATGTAGTAAAGCTGTTGGTGTTTGGGCAAATAAAAGTCCAGCTGCACTCTTGTGAATAAATGTAATAACTGAATAACTTCTGGACTTTCAAGACCTCAGAGTCACCTGTCACAGGTCAGTGCAGATCTTCAGGAGCTCTTCAGTGGTATCAGCAATTATAAATACATACTGGCATGATTTCATGAACTTTAACAATTAGGACTTGGCTTTGTCTTCTTTGCAGTTTGCCACACACCATATGTGACCTCTTCACTGCTTAAGCACACTTGTCTTAGGACCATAACAGAATGCATAGTTCTGGTTTCGGTTTTATTAAATTAGGAATGGCCCCGTTGACAACTGTAATTTTACCCATGCAAACCAAATGCTAGGGGAGAAAAGTTGGGTCAGCAATCTTAGAATTCCTTTTTGAGCTGTGTAAATCCTCAAAAATGGGTATGAGTGAGATATTACATTGTAGGTAGATATTACTCAAATTATTTCAAAGTGATCAAATGTTTAGCGTTAAGGCTTTGCTTGCCCTTTTTCTTATATCATGATCTTTTGGAACTGAAATGTCACTAACTGCCAGAATTGACATGTCTTCACATGGCTTTAGTGCTCTGTTCCAGTGTCCAGCAGCATTATGACAGCATGTCAGTGACTGGAAATTGATCTGTCACTGAAATAGAAGCAAACGGTAGGAAGAGTGAATATTATTGACTTAAAATTGTTTTGTTATTGGCCTTGTTATCTTAGACAGTGTATTAGGATGAATGAGGCATTCCCCATAACCACGCAGCTTTCAGTTAACAATATTTGTTTTGCAAATGTAATCTTATATTACAAAGAAATACCTATGTTACTTCATTACTTTTAGTTTCATACACATCCTGTAAAAATGCCAAGAGCGTCCTAATAGGGACTAAGTCCCATCTGGCCATCCCTTCACACAAAATCTCCAGCCTGTGCAACCTGCCTGCTAGGACATCCCTTATCAGAGCATCTTGCTTATTTATTATTCTCCACTCAGCACTGTGGTTCTCTGAGAGCACAGAATGAAGTCAGAGGATTTTGAGATGCTGCCTCAAGACTGGCTGATTTTCTGTCAAGCTAAGGAATTGTGACAGAAATGTAGGTCACTTTGACACTCCGCTTCTCCCTGGCTTTCAGGCTGTGGTGCAAGTTCAAGCAGCCTTCAGGCCACTGTCCCAGCTGGAAATTGAAAAGGGCACAGACTCTGTCTTGCTGAGTGTATGTATGAGCTGGAACTGTGATGAAGTGCATTTTCCAAAACACAAAATAAGTTAATATTTGGTGGAAATATCACAGGATCAATAATGCTTCCCATGTTTTCAGCTCTGAGAAGTCTGTTTTTAAATCAGCTGAACTAGAATTTTCAGTTTGGAAAAAGAGGGTTTGGAAGCAAAAGGCTGGCAGAGTTTTGATAATGGCCTTAGCATGGAGTTTAGCTTTAGCTATTACAAAAAAGGACTGGAGAGATGAGTAGGTGATAGGGCAGCAGAGGTAATAAGATGGTACGAGAACCAGCAAGGTATGAACACCTCCTCATTGAAGAGGATACTCAATGCTCAAGGGGGCTCATGTTTCACCTTCTGGTGGTATGAAATTATCTGTCTGGAACTGAGGACCTTAGAAAGCCAGTTTTTGAAGTTTCTGTTTAGCATTCATGCTATATTGTTGAGTAATGGAGAATCAGGGAAAGCAACAAAATGTCTTTAAACCCTTTCCATGGTACCTGAAGCGATTCTTCCTTGCTTTCCTTCATATTAAGCAAGGATGTGCCTCTCCAGTGACTGAACAGGATTCTAAAAATGTACAACCTGTCTTAGAATGCCCGAGGGATGACAAAAGTACAGAGAAGCAGATAGAAAAACTTTAGTCAGATTGAGATAACACAGGAGAGAGAAGGGGCTGGGGTGGGGGGGGAAGAAAAGGAAAGCACCTACTAAAATTGTACCTTAAATGTGAAGAAATGGTGCTTATATGAAGTGACAAGGGATCCATATCCACAAGTTACAATAATGCAGTTTTTAAATTGAGTTTTTGTGGCAGACCAGCTGAATAAAATTGCGAAGCCGTGCTTCAGTTGTGTAGTAAGTGGTGCATGTGGTGTGAAAGACAAGCTGCAGCGTGATAACAGACTATCTCCTCTATGCACAAAGAGTTCTGTATTCTGATCAACTCAACAGCAGGTGATGGTAAATATTGGTCCAAACTACTTGATCATTAGAATTTAATGTGTTGGTTAATCATACTGAGTTTAGTTATTCTTTCTATTGAATTTATTGGTTTACTTTTGGAGACACTCCTGTGGAATTATTATCCTGTGTCCTATTGGCATGAGTTGCAGAATTACTGAGGATTCTGATGAGATATAAGGGCATGAGCGAGAGATTGGCATTGGTGAGAATAGAATCAGTTTTTGCTTCTCTCTGGACTTTCAGGGTCAGTTCCAGAAGTGAGCACCTCTAATCTGAGTTTTTGACAGGACTAGGAACAGAACAAATTCTGCCATGGTTTATTGATCACCCCAAATTCATTTGGAGAACTTTTGGCTTGTATTTGTCACAGGGGTGGCTCCCCCATGGCACCCCTCACCCCTCCATTCTGTGGCAGAGCTGCCCAGCTACGAAGGGGCAGCATGACCTCAAGATTAGCTGCTGGAGTGACTGGGCAGTGGTGCTGCTGGGGTTCTTGTTGTGCACACCCAAAGCACTGCCTTTCATTCTCAGATATTTGCCCCATGGTTTTTCCTACTATAGTTTACAGACATCAACAAGACCTTCTGAGTTTTTATATTTTGCTTTTTAATTTTGTTTTCATTGTAAGGTCTCTTGGTTGTTGAAGTGAATTAGAGGAAAAGTCACATTTACTTTGGACACGGCTGCATGTCCAGTAAGTCTTCTGTCCTGGGCTGATGTGAGCTCAGACATCCTGTTACTGCAATTCCAAGAGTTGCTTGAGGAGATACTCCAAGTTGTCCCACTACATTTTGGGTGATATGGTTTAGTGATTTAGAGGTCACAGTGGCAGTGTTGGTTTGATCACTAGGGACTGGATCCAGGGACTGGATGGTGTTAAAGGTCTCTTCTCACCTTGATGATTCTGTGATTCTCTGTTGACAAAGAGGGATTAGAATGAGATGAAACAAATGTTTTACTGCTTGTGATTTAACCCAAGTGTCATACTCAGACCAAAGCCCTGATTTAAAATGCTGGGACTCTGAGGCTTTTATTGCTGGCAGCCCTAATGGTTTTATCACAGATCTTACAGTGGTGAATACTTTTCAGATTAAGGCTCATCTTTTGTCAGCAAACGCTAAACTTTCATTCTAAACAAAGAAAAATTTTTAGCTCATCTGATAGTGGAGAGAAGCTGGAAAACTCAATTCATTTAAGGGAGCCCTCCTCTAAGTATTTTGCTCACATCTTATAGTTTTCAAGCTCATTTCTGTTCCTGTGTGTGTGGGAAGGGGCTTGGTCTTGCATTTCTGAATGTTTGGAGCTGCCAGTGTTGCTTTTCATATACCACTGCAAGACTGTAATCTGAGGTTTTTAGGCTTTTAACTCTGAATGAAATCAAAAAGAGGACAAGCACCTTTCAATATTTGATCTCTATCTTTATACCAGCTTGTTCCTTCATAGCCCATGCGATGATTCCTTTGAAAGCAGTGTAAAGGGTAAAATTCTTTTGAAGGGAAAGAAAAGTTTCTAAAATCCCTGAAAGAATTTAGAATCATCTGTGTTGTCTATTCTGAAGGCTTCCCTGAAGTGGAAGTTAGTGAGAAGACATGAACTGAAGCTTTTTATTTTCAAATTGCAGTCACAGCCATAGCAATTTACTGCATCCAGCTTGCTATTTTTGCCTGTGATGTTTGGAGTAATAAACTCCTTTTAAGCGGTAATTTCCAGAGTACTCTTTGTAGTATCTGCAGTGATTCTGGCTCTGGAAATGCTAGAAAAATTTGGAAAGTCAAGGTTAGGCATTCTTTCTGGTGCCAGTCAGGTGGGAACTTAGTGTCAGAGTTTATCATGTCCCTGCCAAGTTGGTAGATTTTATTCTGGCGATGGTAACTTGAAACAGTATTGAGGGTGAAATTTTTCCATTCTCTCTTCTTACTCGTGCTGCCTTCTTAAAAGCAAAACTATTCATAAGAATTTGAGAGTGGAGTGGCACATAACAGGTACAAGGGAAGGGCATTAGAGCAGGGCAGGGAAACAGGGAAACTCCACTCAACCTCCCACCATTTGTGGCTCAGGGACTTCCTGAGCCAGAGGTGGTCTTTCTGTAACATCTCTGTACTAGTCCTTAGCAATGCCTTTATTTAAAATACAAGTAATCATTTGCCTACTTGGACTTGAAATAATTTTGGAGGCATATTTATATTGAAGGCCAGGGCTAACTCAGAATATATTTCTATGTGTGAATCACCACAGGTAGCAAATCTAGTTGTGCTCAGAAACACGAACCCATATCTGCTGCCTTCAGTATAGTATTACACTTGAGGGGAGACCGTGAGATGAAGAAATTAAACCCCACAGCCAATTAATGAAACAAAAGGAGTGAACTGTGGATTTACAGCCAGGGTTTCCAAAGCACCCAATACTCAAAGCTCTCACTGAAGAGGATAGTTGGATTTTCTAAACAGCTCAGTACCAACTCTGTGAAGCCTTTTTAAAAATCTGCCTTAGACCCTTAGTGAGGGGTTTCTGAAGGCTTAGCCCGTAGGTTTGCAGGCTGAGGAGCCCTGGCAGATGCTCAGGAGTCATTTCTTGTGCTCTTTTGCCTCTTCCAATGAGCCCCATGTTGTGGTGATGTGGGTGGGTGGCAGAGTGGGACAGAGCAGGGTGAAGGAGTTGAAGGCAGACGAAGTAAAGCCTGTGTGGGATTAACCCACACAGGGCATGAGGCCTCTCACCGGGTGAGCAGGTTACTGCTGCTGCTTTCCCAACCCTCATGCTTTTTCCAACCAAAGGCACACTGTTCCTGCCTGGAGACCTGTGGTCTCTTCACAGTGGGGCTTTTCTTGTTATCTGTGGCTAGAAGGTGGAAGAGCTGGCTGATAAATTACAGCTCACTATCCTCAAAGCACTCTTTTGCCCAACTGTTTTCACATCTCCTACACTTCTGTGCAGCATTTGTAGACTTGCTGAGGGATTTTCCAACCATTTGCAAAACATGGGTGCATGTCGGAGCAGTTTGAGGTGACAGAACTCGGCCAGCGGTACAGTGAATGTAAACATGCAGACAACCTTGTGGGCCAGCACCAGGTCAGGTTGGAAATGCACATGTGATAAATGTAGAGCAAACCCTTGCTAAATCATCACTTGACCTACAAATCCCTGGAGCAGTGCTTCTATCCAGCCATGCAGATGTGGTGTACCTCCTCCTGCCTCTTCCCATGGCCATGATCAGATGGAGTGGGGCTTTCCTGGGTCACCCGAGGTGCTCAAGGCAGTGGGGCTGGTGCATTGCGATTTACTGCTGCCATAGATCAGCAGCAAATTACTAGCAGCAAGGGGGAGGCTGAGATTTGATTCTCTTCCAACACTGATGCTGAGGAGTATCTATGGTGCTTGGGGCAAAGATCCAATCTGGGTCTCCATTGTTAGAGCTGGGGTTTCCACATGGAATCATTAACACGCGCATAAATGTAAACAACAAACCCGGGATTTATAGGGACTCACATTCAAAGTGCAGGTAAATAAAAATTGATCTTTAAGCAGAAAGAAGGCTCTTCAGCTATGGGCACAAACTTATTTTCAAATAGCTACAGATATGAAATTACTCATTAATTGACTGTGCAGCTTTATGAGGATGAGCATATGGCTACAAAATCTCTTTCTCCGTTATTCTGCAGTACCGCCCCCCCCACCCCCCCCGTGATAATCAGTCTGTGTTTAGACCTGGAAATTCGATGCACCATCAAAACTACTAGAATTCTCTGGTGTTGTGAAGCATAAAATCTTTGTAGTATCAAGCTTGTTATTCCACTATGTCAATTTAAAAAGATTAGAAATACTTTTGGTCAGGTTCAAAAATTTGAAGAGAGAAATTTCTAAATGAAGACCAGAAAAGTTTCTTGTTTGGCACAAATGCCTATGACAGGACCAATGGATTGAAGGGATTGTTATGGAAAATGGAGACAAAATTTCAGAGATATTTTTGTTAAGTGTGCCTGTTTTTCAACCAGATCTTTACACATTAACAGAAAGCAAAGTATGATAACTGTGTGCTCTGCAATGGCATACACAACACATGGATTTCCAAACAAGTATGTGCAAACACATGATTAACAAAGCAGATTGTTACCCAAATTAATCCGAAAGCAGATTTTTCACTAAACCTCTTACGGGAAACAAAAGTACATTTCATAAAACTTCCTGTATCAACTGTGTAATTGGTTGTACTGGTTGTCTTGGGGTGAGCTGTTTCTGGCTGTGCAAGCGGGTAGAGGGAACACTTTTTTGTGTACTCACATCTGTATTTGGAAGTCGTGGCTGCAGTCAGTGGGGGGCAAGGAGGGAGGGATGTGCAGATCCCAGGAGAAACCCTGAGCAGGGCAATGGAGGAACAAATCTGCTGCATTTTTCTGTGGGCAGAAATTCCCAGCAAACTAAGGAGTGGAAGAAGCGATCCTTAGGCATACGCCTCCAAAGCTGCCTTGGACCCAAACCAAGAGCTTCTGTAGCTTTTCATGGGGAGAAGGGCTGAAGTCTTTGTGCTCACCTGCTGATGCTCTGTTCCAACTTTCAGTGGGTGCTCACTTGCCTCCCCCTCTCCTGCAAATACTTCCTCACTCACCTCCTGGGGAGTCGTTTCAATGCAGGTCTTTATACAAGCAAATATTCCTTTGAGTTGTGTGGCGATTAAGGCAGACTCGGCCCCCAGTTCCTTCTCAGCATGAGAGGAGATGAGAGATAGTTGAATACTCAGCCTAGTCGTGCCTTTTCTTTCTAATTTCTGACCTTTAAGTGAAAGCTGAGCTGTCCATGGCAGGACAGTAGTGAGGTTTCCTATATTTCAGTAACTGCTGATATATGGAGAAGCCCCATTTTTCAAGGGGAAGGGGTTTCTATGTGAAGTCTGTCTCATCAGGGAGTTGAAGTGCCTACTTTTGTTCACCTCAAACAGTGCTAACAAAAAGCAAAAGATTGTAGCATGATCACTAAAAGGGAGCAATAACATTGCTGCTTGTTTTCTCCTCTAGAAATAGGGCAAAAAATACCTGTCTTCAGTTGATGAACTCTTGTGTGGTCAAAAAGGCAGAAATGAATGTCACCAAAATGTTTTTGGTTGGCCCCCCTCTACCTGTGTAATGCCTTTTATGCAAGTAAGCAGCGAGGTCAAAGGAGTGGGAATTAACACTCATTGCCCTGGACTGTCACTGGTGTATCAGGTTCTCCTGAATCCAAATGTTCTGCACCACTAGCTAGGCAGTGGGTGCTCCTAGAAAAATAGAAGTGTCACAATTACCTTACCGGGTCTCTGGAAACTCACACAGTCCCCTTGTGCCTCTTCACTGATAGCAAGCACCCAGGAAAGCAGGGAAAAGGAACTGGCCCCTGGTGTTCAAAATCCACACTCTGAGAGTGACATATGACTTAAAGCTTCATGGACATTTTGCCTAATGAAGGAACCCCATATCTTCTGAAGAGTCATAAAAAGTGATAAATACCGATATTTCTGTCGCTAAATGATATCGTAACTGGAGCTAAATCACCACCTGCAATGAGTAAATTAAATATTGACTATTTCATTGACTATTAGATTTAATTTGAAGCAATCATACAGGAGGTATAATGGCACAGAAGATGAGTGACTATTTAATCTTGTCATCCCTGTTAAGTGTTGAATAATGAGAAAAATATCCACTTGACAGAATAAGGGAGTTGACTTCATCTTGGGTGTCTGTGTCAGGACTTCCACTTCATAAATTTGTAACAAAGCTGTTGGGAACAGCTGTTGTTGCAGGCTTGCCTCCCTGGTAACATGGCAGGATTTGGGGTCCTCAGTCGTCTGTCTACATGACATTCAATCCAACTTCTTCCAGCAGAAATATTTGAGCTAGCCAAGGGAATCGGTACTTTTCCAAGAGCCTATGCTCTGCCACAGTACAGCTGTGCCCAGGGGCCAGGTATAGCTCCCATTAACCATATAATCTTCTCAAGCTTAGCTTAGAAAGTAATAGGCCCTGTTGGTTTTCCCTGGGATAGTATGATTGGCAGCTCAGATATACACACAGTGTCTTCTCTTTTTCCTTGTTGTTTCCTACTTTGCCAACCCCATTAAAACCCTCACCTCCTTAGCAGAAATCTTTGTTGTTTCTTGGGAAGTGGTCTCTCATTTTAAAAGGAAAAAACCTAGTTCCCATGGAGTTCTGAGCTTTTCACCTTCCAATGAAATCAGTGGCATTTTAGGTGCTCAGCACTATTTAGCATCCAAACAAGTCATGTTCACAATCATTTCCCAGTTTTTGCTCTTTCAGAATTGTTGGATTTCTAAGGGACAGCAAAGGACATTCTTTGCAAAGAATAGGCACTCGATCTCATGCCATGCTTAAAGCCCAGAGATTAGATAGAATTTTTTAAATTTTTTTTTTTTAATTGAACTTATTTTTTAAAATCTTCTTGTCCTTCTATTTGAATGGATATTTCTGGAGTGTGGAACAGACAAAGGTTCTTGTTTGCACAATGCTGACATTTTATCCCTTGCATTCACATTTCTTCATGAAATAAATGGTCTCTCAGCACTGCATTCGAACTAGCAGCTCTCTGCAGGTGAATGCCATCATTACTTTGTATGATGAAGTCTGCTCTAAGATGAAATTAAATTGAAAAAGCAGCTGTCATGTACTGGCAAGCACAGAGAGAACTGTTTAAAGGCAAACAGAGTCATTTTACGCCTTCTGGGTTTTAAACTTGGCTGGAGTATTTAATTGTTTTCTCCTCCAAGTAAGATTTTCAATTCTAGGTGCTCAGCTCCTGACATCTCTTTGCATGCTTCTGCAGGAATCCAGTCTTCAGCTACACAGAAAAGGTTGGGATGAATTTAATACAATTAGTGAGGTCCCTGTGCTAAACAACCTATGATCTGGCATTGAATGTAATTACAGGCAGCCTGCATTGCTATACACCATCCAGAGGGTTTTAAGGCTAAGCCATGAGGTCTGTAGTATTTTTGCTATGTGCTCTCAATCCATGAGAAATGACAGTGAAAGTAAAAGGCAACTGGCTCTTGACTGGACAGTGACACTGATATTCCTTGGAGTCGGCATTGAGTTAAACTTGGTTGCCACTAGCCCCAGTTCCTACCTTTAGTTCTGGTTTGTATTTTGCAAAGGAATAGCTGCAGACTGATTTTCCATCTCCTATTGATATATCCAACAAAGTGACCTGATATGAAAAGTTCTCTACTTTGCTCTTTTGAGGGTAGGATCACCTGTGGGTGAGAGAGATGGAAACAAATCCCAACAAACAAACAAATAACAACAAAGGTTGAGGTTTGCAGTCTGACTGTAGCTGCTCCCACCTGCCATCCCAGCTCTGTAAGAGACAAGGAGGTTCCTCCAGCCCTACTGCAGCACAGGAGGCTGATTTGTACAGTTTGCTGGTGGCAGACAGTGAGGTGCCCACTGGCACAAAACACATCCTCATGTGGCTGGACCTGCTGGACTGAGCACAAGTAGGTTACTGCAGGTCAAAGCAGCCGTCTTGATCTTGTGCTCATGGTGTCCTGCACATGGTGTCTCCCAAAAAAGGGAGTTCTACTTTGCAGAGACCCAAAGCTGTTTCACACAAGGCTCAGGCCAGGCAGGTCTGGTGCTGTATTGGCACATTTCTCCGGAAGTTGTGTCTGCACCTGAGCTTCCAATTTTGCTCTTTCCAGTGGCACCGAGTCTGGCCTTTGGCATGGCTTTGGGAAGCGTTTTATAACTGTGGCCCCATACCCTAGGGATAGTCCTTCATGTACCACCCTGGCAGCAACTTCAGCAGAATTGTGCCTGGCTTAGACAATGTTAAGGACCTCAAATTCAGGCCCTCCACATCCTCTTTAGATTGAAATTTACACTTTAGGTGGTGGAGGAAGTGGCAAGCAGTGATTGTTCACCTGTGCTGGGCACTGGTGAAGCCACACTGCAAATCCTGTGGTCAGGAGCTGGAGAGTGTCCAGAGAAGGGAATGGAGCTGGGGAAGAGTCTGGAGCACCAGGAGCAACTGAGGGAGCTGGGAGGGCTCAGCCTGGAGAAAAGAGGTCCAAGGGGGACCTTCTGGCTCTCTACAACTCCCTGACAGGAGGGTGCAGCCAGGTGCAGACTGTGCAGGCTCTGCTCATGGGGAACAAGGGACAGGATGAGAGGAAATGGCCTCAAGCTGTGCCAGTAGAGGTTCAGGTTGGACATCAGGAGGAATTTCTTCATGAGAAGGCTTATTGGGCATTGGCAGGGACTGCCCAGAGAGGTGGTGGGGTCCCCGTCCCTACAAGTGTCCAAGGAATGCCTGGACATGACACTCAGTGCTCTGGTCTGGTTGACAAGGTGGGGATCAGTCACAGGCTGGACTCAGCGATCTTAGAGGTCTTTTCCAACCCATGAAGTTCTGTGACTATATGATTCTGTGACATGCTGCTAGTTAAAACTGTGAAATATTTAACATTATCTCCTTGTGTCAATTAAACGAATATGTTCATCATGGAGGTACCATGCTGTAAAGTTTTGCATGTTCCATTGAGTGCACTGAAGTGTCCAGTGAGGGAACTCCATCCCAATCTATGAGCAAAGGTGCCAAATGAAGTCTGTACTTCTGCTTTCCCTGGCTTTGCTCACCCAGGTGGGTTATGAAATAAGGAATGTGAATCTGAGATCTTCAAATAACTGTCATCCATGTGGTGTGCTTTCTGTAAAGCTGCTCCTGGCAAATGTTTAATAAGCCTAGAGAGAAAAAAAGTTTGAAAAGTCCCAGTAGATAATTTGCTAATGAAATGAATTATGTTTGCAAAGGTAGGCATTAGAAATGACAGCTCCAATTTAAATGGAACTTAGTGACGACTGCAGGAATAAAATAGAAAGACAGAAAGTTCACAAGTGTAACAGGTAAATAATTAATTCACGCATCTAAGAAAAGATGGATCAGACTGTCCCCCTACCCTATATTTAGCAGTCTAAGTGAATCTTCTGCATGTTGGACTTTTGAGTTTGACCACAACGACACAACTTCGATTTTTTTTTCAACATGATAATCCAGCTTCTGTAGACAAAATGGTAGCTTGAAAATTGAGTGGCTACAAAAATAATATGCTAATCATGCCTGTGGTAATCTAGAATATGCCTTCCTTGTCTAGAACAGGTAATACCTATGAAAAAATGTAAGGCAATTTCAAAAGCAGCCATTCTGAGACTTAGTGGTGCCTGGGAATGAAAAGATCTACTGTTAAAGCAATTCAGCTACTGGCTGTCAAGAAACAAAGTGTGGCTCTGTCAAATCTCTGTTTGCAGTGTAAGTAAAGACTGTCCAGGCCCTGATTTGGAGCAGCAAATTGAAAAGCTGCAGATTTCTGCACGTTGGTACAAGAGGTTTATTTTTATTGGTCCATTCATGATCTTGGATAAAAAATGTCCCCATTTTAATGAAAGCAGGGTTGGGCCTTCTGATTGCTGCAGTCTATGAGTGTGCTGGTAGCCACAGGTCAGCTAAAGAGTTGTGCTCGGACAATTGCATCCGAAGCTCATTTACGACCTGGTGACTCATGATAGGGAAGCCAGAGACAGAACAAATGTACCTAGTGCACGATTAGTGCATCTTTATCTTTCATCTTATCTTTTTTTCCCCTCTGTACTTCACGCCTTAATCCTGATGTTTATTATTATACAACTGAGGCCCAAACCCTCTGTTTGTGGCATAATCTGAACTCTGTTAGTAGATGTGATATTACAGTGTTCTGCTGTACTGATGAGTATCTCAAAAGTCAGTGGCTTTGTCTGGACAAACGCTCATGATCTTTTTAAAGTTTCATGTGATCACGGTCCTTCAGTTAAGGCAACTTCATGATACTTGTTTCATATGTCTTTTTCAAGTCATATGTCAAATCACTTTTCTTAACAGTGCTCTCCATACCTTACTGTCCCACCTACCATGAGGAGCCATAAACATTTTGGGGCTTCAGCAGATAAAAAACTTCTTGTTGTTTTCAAGGTGAAAACACATTCCAGAAGTATGATTTCCAGAGCAGCTGTGGATTGCTAGTGCAACCAGGGAACCATGAATTTGGGCCAATTGCTTGGGAATTAGAGCTAGAGCCCAATCAGAAGTTATTTAGCAGATACAGGAATTCTTTAGTGGGACTGATGCTTGCTCAGATGGTAGAAGGTGAGAATAAACAATCCATGCTGACCATGAAATCTTTGAACTTCAGACCCTTTTCTGTCTTGTGACTTCTTAGAAGTATGACTTTGTAGGAGACAAGAGATTTTTTGTTTCCAGTAGGATGGACAGCTGCATGTTTGAGAGGAACTCTGGAATGGTACAAGTCTGCTGGTACAGATCTGCTGGAGGGCAGGAAGGCTCTGCAGAGGGATATGGACAGGCTGGATGGATGGGCTGAGGCCAGTGGTCTGAGGTTCAACAAGGCTAAGTGTCGGGTCCTGCCTTTAGGTCACACCAACCCCCTGCAGCTCCAGGCTGGAGGATGAGCAGCTGGAAATCTGGGAAAGGCCCTGGGGGTACTGGTGACAGGAGCTGGACACGAGCCCAGGTGTGCCCAGGTGGGCAAGAGGCCAGTGGCACCTGGGCTGTGCCAGCCATGGTGTGACCACAGGGCCAGGGCAGTGACTGCCCCCTGTGCTGGGCAGTGGTGAGGCCACACCCTGAATCCTGTGTCCAGTTCTGGGCCTCTCACTACAAGAAGGACACTGAGGGGCTGGGGCATGTCTAGAGAAAGGCAGTGGTGCTGGGGAAGGGTCTAGAGAGTAAATCATGTGAGGAACAGCTGAGGGGGCTCAGCCTGGAGAAAAGGAGGCTCAGGGGGGACCTTCTTGCTCTCCACAACTCCCTGACAGTAGGGTGCAGCCAGGTGGGGGTCAGGCTCTGCTCCCAGGGAAAAAAGGACAGGACAAGAGGAAACAGCCTCAAGCTGTGCCAGAGGAGGTTTAGATTGGATATTAGGAGAAATTTCTTCATGGAAAGACTTGTCAAGTATTGAACAGGCTGCCCTGGACAGTGGTGGGGCCACCATCCCAGTAGGTACTTATAACTGTGGATGTGGCATTTGGGAACATGGTTTAGTGGTGAACATGGCAGTGTTTTGTAAACAGTTGGACTCAATGATCTTAGAGGTCTTTTCCAGTATAATCGATTCTATGATTCTGAGTGGCAGCCAAGACCAGACAGCATAGGACCAAATATACAAAACAATCTGTGAGAAGAGAAGCAGAACCTATAGCCAGCTTTTGAAAAAGCTGAGGATACGCAGCCAACAAATGGAAGACTTCAAATTGATAGTCTTCCTTTAAACAGCTTCTTTAAAAATCCTACCTTTATTGATGACAGAAAATGAAGAGAAAACAATTTGTCTTTGGGGTAAAGGTAGAACTGACTCTTGGTCCTTTCCAAACATTCTAAAGCTGGGGTATAATGAGACACTCCTTAAAAATGATGCTTTGTGTGAAATGCCGAAAATGCCAAAGATTATCAAATACCGCAGAAAGCATGCTCTTGAGGAAAAACACTGATATATTCCCAGGAGACCTATTCAAGAAGATGAGTATTCCAACTCCTTTCAGACATTCCTGGCAGGAAGTAATAACTTTAGACCTAAGTAGGTTTTAAGATTTTAACTGAAGCTGTTTTAAGGAAACACGCTAATCTGTAAATAGAAAAAAAAAAGGATACAGTGGCTTTGTAATCTTGGAGCTCTGCAATAAGTTATTAAATAAACCAGGATCCTAATTTAAAATGGTGAACCACATCCTGATGTGGTGTAAATTATGCAATTCTTTTTGAGTGAGTGGAATTACACTGATTAATATCATCTGAAGCCTTGTGTTCCTATTTCTCAGAGGACATAGATTTTTTTTTTTTTAATTCTGTAACAATTCTTTGCATTTTGATAGTTGGCCAGATATGAATCTCAGAGAACAAAAGTGTGTTTCTTCAAAATCGTGAATAAAGCTGCTAGTATCAAGAATGAAAATATAGAACAGGTTCACCTGAGAGAGGAAGGAAAAATAGACAATTACAACACTTCATTGTGGTTGTTGTTGTCAGTCTTCTTTTCTTGATAGTAGATAGCTAGAATCAGACATTCTGAAATGATGACTTTAGATTAATCTTTCTTTTGTTATTTTCACACAGGGTATTTTGTTCCATGTGGATGACTGTTGCAAACTTTTTTGTGTTGTGTTTGTTGTTTGTTTGTTTTTGGGGTTTATTTTTGTTTTTGTTTTTTTTTTTTTTTTGAAGTTGTATTCTATCTGTGTAATAGTAGTGAGAATGAAATTACAGTTGGAGATCTCAAAACTGATGATTTTTGAAGGATATAAGGTGTTTCTGTACATGTGAGCTAGGCGTGAACAGACAGCACAACTGAGTCTTGAGGCTCAGATCAAAATCTCAGTCACGGTTTGAGAGGTAGTTACTGGAATGGTGAAATGTCAGGAGCATAAAACTCTAAAATCCTGTGTACTGAATAGTTCTCATGATAAATGATGCCTCAGGACAGAAATGCAAATAAAGAGATACTTGAAGTACAGTTGTTTGTGGATTAGATATTCAGGACCAGCTTCTCAGCTCTGTTACCCTGGAGTAAGATGATAGGACACACAATTCAAATCAGTAGCATTGTGCAGGCATGGAGCTAGTGTGTTCAGGGTGGGAGCCAGTGCCCTGTGCTCTTAGGAGGGCTGCCAGCTGCTAAGTTAAGTCCACGTGCCGTAAAACACTGATCATTTTCAATCCGGTACCCATAAAATGCCTCAATTGTTCCCACTGACTTCAATGGCGAATGAGTGCTCAGGATACAACAGCAAGAGGCTTGATCTGTGCCTCCACAGGCCTGGCTTATGCCTGTCTTACGCTTAAGGGTCTGATCCCACTCTCCCTGTCTGCATTCCCGGAGTCATTACTGCAACAGCTATTGTGTGAAAGGGCTGCAGGATGAGGCCCCATCTCCTTCATTCTCCAGCTACTGATTTTTAAAATATGCTGAAGGAAAAATAATGTGACTAATTAATGATACTTTTTTTCCCTTGCAGTTCTTTAAATGTAAGGTCAGATCTCTAATGAGAATTTCCATTGAGAATTACTCAAGGAAAACCCAGCCAAACAGTTTTCCTCCACTATAAGATTCCTCTTAGATGAAACATTAGAAACCATTAAAATGTTTAAAAAGTTAATAAAGACCACTCTGAAGTGGGAAAAGGAAAGCCATGCTCATTTATTGAAGTGTTCAGAAAGAATTGTTCTTATAGTATCTTCCAGCGTGTCCTTTAATATTAATGTAATCAAGAGCGGAATTTTGCACCAATTCATTCTTGGAATGTTGTTCACTGAGATTTTGTGTCTTTTACTTCCCTTCATGCATTTTATTCTTCTTCAACCCAGAGGATGAATTCTCAAGCTGGACAGCTCTAGAAGGAATGAAGTGAAGAGGAAGGGGAAGCATAAGGGGGAAAAAACAGACTGCTGGTTGTGTTGCTGCTGCAGCAGAGCCCCAGTGGCAGGTAGGATTTGCTGCCTGGGCATTTCTTCACCAGAACAAGGCCAGACTGCTTTGTTAAGGGGATGCCTTTTTGATCCCCTCATCTTCCTCATGGCTGCACATGCATACATATACATGTAGGTATGTACAAGGATTTTCTCCTTCGTTCCACTCTCTCCTTAAGGATAACGGGAGGATGAGTCAGAGAAAGGAACATCTGGCAGGTTCTACAAAGGTTTTAGGGAGGGGTCACTGAGGGGACTGTGTATGTCCTTGCTCACAAAATGGCAGGCTGCAAAGAGATTTACCAAACACATTCTGGCAGATGGACTTCTGCTCCCAATTACCAAGGACAGATGCAACTCTACACAACAAATCCACAAGCCCTTGTCATTTAGGAACTGCACTGTGCTCATAATCAAACAGAAAAGTCCTCTAAATGCCTGCATCCTCCTTGCCCTCATGCAGATAGAACTCTGAATGTCATCTGTATTGCCTGGAACTTCTTAAAAGACAAGTGTGTTTAATGGTGCTCCTCCTGCAGCAGGAGTTTTAACTGGGTTCTTTAAAGATACATTTGGAACATGGCTTTCCATCTGATTCAGAAGAGCTTATGCTGGAATACTATAGACTGAAACTCTTGCTGAACTTAAATTATGAAACATCTTAGAGGTAGTCAAGGACTGACTGTGTATATTTTCACAGCCTTGGTCACAGTGATTTATGGCTCGAACAGGTAAGGCTTTGGACTCTAAGCAAGCTGAGTGTGCATTGCATGTGCAGTAATACCAAACTTATTTGTGTATCCACCAGGTTCTTCGTATAAATGAACTCAGCAAGAGCAGCCCTACCTGCTAATCACATCTTACGCTTACAGTAAAACTGTAGCGGGCAGTACCTTGAAATGTGAAAACAGTATTTCATTCACTTACTGCTAATGTTGGCACCTGTGTTGCAGTCTGCTGTGTATTTAGGATCCACTTGTTATTGTTTGTTTTTTTTTTTATTGAAAGTTGACATTTTCCCACTCATTCAGTAGCTATCAGGAAACTTTGCCAGACTACCTGGGAAGCTCAAAGCCAAGTTGGTTTAAGGAAATTCTCCTTTATAGCCTCAAGGAAAGTGTTCATTTTCCAAGGGGTAATATCTCTCTTTAAGCCTATGTTTGGAAAACCTCGGAGTAAGACTGAAATTTGGAGAAAGGGTATTTCTTAGTCGAAGCAAATTACATATTCTGTGTACTAAATGAGGTGAAAAGAAATGTAAACTTAATATAATTCCCAGGTAAGTTAAAGTCATCATGGCAATCATGGAGAAGTTTCTGTGGCTTTGGTGTTTCACATATGGATTGTAGGCTGGTCCGCTAGGGAACAAGAACTAAGCAGCATAAATAAGTGACATTGTCTTTTTCTGATGAGGACACTGCATTTTTGGGTAGGAATCTTTTTAATCTCTTCAGATGCCCTTCCTAGGTATCTTGGTTTGAAAGACAGGTGCCTGCTAAGGAAGGCAGGAGCCTCCCTTGGAATGGAAAATGTAACCCCCTTCCCTCCAAATAATTATAATTTTGAAATTAAGGGGCTTTCAGGCAAAGATATGAGAAAATAGGAATAACAGTTCCTTACTTATATATATATATATAAAAAACAAGGCAAACAAAACAACAATAACTATGGCAGTAACAGCAAAGAGAACCAGAAACACAGTGACAGCCCTCTCTCGGCTGTCAGGCCCTTTCCCCTTCAGTGCAGTTCCGCTCACAGCCGGCAGGGGCGCTGGCGGCTCCCGGCGGGCAGGGTGGGTGCGATGATTCCCCCGCGGCTGCAGGGGGCGCTGTGGCGCGGGCTCGGGGAGCATGCGGTAATGGTGGCTGGGCCGAGCCGGGAAGGGATGGAAAAAAGGCTTCACAAACCCCCAGGGGCAGCCGATCCTGGTGCCCCAGCAGGACCCTTGGGAACAGCAGTCTGGAACAGCAGGGATGAGCACGAAATCCCAGGTGGTAGACCAGATGTATCAAACTCCGGAGCTGCAGCGGGAACCCCGGGAGGTCTCGGCAGGCAGGGGGTGCGGAGCTACAGTGTAGCGGAGGCTCAGAGCAGTGGCAAAGGAGTGGCGGGGGCAGGGCAGACATGGCCCAGCTCCCAGCAAGGCAGGGAAAGGTGGGCTTGGAATCCCAGGGTTTTCCCCTGAGGCACCTCAGCAGATGGTGAAAAAGTTCCTCTCTTAGTGAGGCAGGGTGTTAAATAAGGTCCCAGTGCAATGGCTGCTCCAGCAAGCAGAGCTCCACTCACGGTTGAAGGAAGGCAGCAGAAGGCAGAATCCTGCAGTGGTGATGAATCCTCCTCACAGCGACCGCAGCATCTTTCCCCTCCAAACGCCTAGAGAGCGTGAGAACGAGGGGCTCCACCCAACCCCTTTTTCCCAGTTCAAATCTCGCGGCATCTCTGCCCTACACGAGAAAACCCCAGGTAAAAGAGAGTAGCCAACTGGACCCCTCCCCCTGTGGCCAGGTCTTTTGTCTCTCTTAAGTATCCAGTCCTTACTGTCTGCTGGCAACATGTATGGGGAAAATTCTTTAAGAGAAAAAGAAAAACAAAAGGAGAACTCCTAAAACCCCAACATTATCCACCCCAAATTTTTCCCATACTAACACGTTACATCAAACTTAAACCTTTAAACTATATACATACATGCATTACCCTAATTATATACATATACACATGCAGATATGGATACAAGTACAGTGCCACGGGTAAAACACCTAAAACACCCTAAAACAAGGTCCCCTTGAGGTATGCATCGGGTCTCTCCATCCTTTTGCATCACCCACCAGGTGCAACCTGGTCCCTGAGCGAAGACAATCCCACGGATGGGTTTGTCTTTGCTCGAGGCAGAATTCACCCAGTTTTCCCAAGCATACTTCTCATGTGTACCACTGGAACCTTATCCCCGTCTGTTGTTTGTAAGGATTCAGATTGGGCAGGGCCTGCTCGGTTGGTGGAGCCTCGGGTGTTAACCAACCATGTGGCTTTTGCTAAATGCATCTCCCAGTTTTTGAAAGTCCCCCCGCCCAGTGCCTTCAAGGTGGTTTTAAGCAGTCCATTGCACCGTTCAACTTTCCCGGCAGCTGGTGCATGGTAAGGGATATGGTACACCCACTCAATGCGATGTTCNTTAAGCAGTCCATTGCACCGTTCAACTTTCCCGGCAGCTGGTGCATGGTAAGGGATATGGTACACCCATTCAATGCGATGTTCCCTAGCCCAGGTGTTTATAAGGCTGTTCTTGAAATGAGTCCCGTTGTCAGACTCAATTCTCTTGGGGGTACCATGCCTCCAAAGGACCTGCTTTTCAAGGCCCAGGATGGTGTTCCGGGCAGTAGCGTGAGGCACCGAGTAGGTCTCCAGCCATCCAGTGGTGGCTTCTACCATTGTGAGCACATAACGCTTGCCTTGGTGGGTTTGAGGCAGTGTGATGTAATCAAACAAGCCAAGTGGGTGAAGCCCCTATGGTATGGTGGGCGGTGGTCCAAATACAAGTATGGAGAGGCCTGGCATTTTTGGGTAGGAATCTTTTTAATCCCTTCAGCTGCCCTTCCTAGAACAAGGTGTTCATAGAGAAGTGAGAGTTTCTCTAAGTTCTCTTAAAAGTTCTTCCTTTGTTTTTCACACTGTTTTGTGTCTTCCTTGTTCTTGGTGATAGTATATCTGTGTTGTACCTCCCTGACTCATCCCTAAAGTCTTTCACATTGTTTCAGTTGCTTTGAAGGCTGTTTGGACCAAGGCTTGCTTTTGTGTGCTGGTGGGGACCTATTGTGTCCTCCTCGACCAGCCCCTCAAGAGCATGGAATTAATTCTTGTCCTCACTTCAGTCTAGTGTGAAAACAATAGTTGTAAATCCAGCAGCAGCGTTTAGTTGTTAAATTCATGTCACTGAAATGTCGTGCCTATCTGGAAATAGTCTTGGCCACCACATGAGAAATATGATAACAGAAATTAAATGTGAGCCTCCTCAGTGTGACAGTACACTGAGTGTGTGCGTCCCATGCTGCTGAATTCCACAGGCCAAATGCAATTTTTTGTTCATAGATCAAAATTCAGGTGGCCACCAATTTCTGTCTATTAGGACAAAGAGAGGAAAGCCAGAGAAGTAAATAACCGGGGTACTTACTCTGAGAAATGACAGTCTCACGCCGTTAGAATTTAACGAATTTATTAAAACAACTGAGAACTGAAGCCAGGGATAAGCCCTCTACTCCTGATAGCAAGGCAGACCTTGCAGTGCGCGCGAAAGCGACACCGGATGCTCCCCACGAGGGTGAAGGACCAGGTGCAAAGCACCTGCTCAGTCTTTATAAGCTGTCCCCGATCCCCATTGGTCCGTTCCTGAATCCATCCTGCAATTGGTCCGTTCACTCGACATCAATTGGCTCGTTCGCTAGGATCATTCCTGACCAATCATTTTCCCAAAGTCCTTCTTGATTGGTCAGCATCTAGTCCAATCCAAGTCCTGGTGTCGTCATGCTTCTTCCCTGGAATGTTCTGGAAAACTCCCCTCCCTTCACATCAATTAAAACATTTAACATTAGAACACCAATTATTTGAACACCATCAAACATACAACATTAATTAACATACTTAACATTAAACTCTAATTACTTAAACAGTATCGAACATGCAACATTTAAGCTTTTAAACTTAGGCAAACTTCAAGCTTGGGGGAGGAGGGGGCAGCACCAACATTAGCAACATCAACTTAATTCTAATAAACTTCCAAATTTATTCATAACACTTACCATTGATATCAGAGTTCCTTTCATCAACGTGCTTTGTAAACTTTAAGTAATCAATCAGATCCTTGAAAAGCAGCAGGACAGCAGAGTATGTTAAGCATTGAAGACACATGGCAGCCACAAATGCTGCAGCTCCTGGGATTAGTGCCTGGGAGGTGCGGGACATGGAGGGAACAGCCTTGGGACCTGACTTTCCCTGGAAGGAATCCTGGGAAAGATACAGTGCCTGAGAGGAGGAAGAGAGGCTGGTGGAAAGGAGAGAGGGAATGTAGTGACTGATGGGAAGAGCTGTTCATCTCTAAGACTGTCCTAGAGCCTTGCATTTTCTAAATGTGGCAGTCAAAAAAAGTTCCTGCAAGAGAGGTGAGAACCTTGAGCAAGGAACAAGACCCACTTCTCTCTCTGAACCCAGAGGCATTGCATGTGCTCACAGCTCCTGTCTACCTCCCTCCCCAAGACACAGAGCCATAGTCTAATCTCTCCATGAAAAGACCCATCTGTCCAGGCTATTCAAGTGACATTTACACTTCTGTAATACACTGTATTTCAGTGGCCTCTGATCATCACTGTTCAGTGACTTCCTGTATATTATGGAGAAAGAGGTACAAAGTTCATTTTTCTGCACTCGCTTCCAATTTCCTGGTAAGAAATTATTTGAAGGCTTGGGGACGGTTGGGGCAGTGTTTCACAGAAATGTCCTCTTTCTCATAGATGACATCATGATTACATCCCAGTGACCAAAAGAAAAGAAAAGGGCTTTCTAATCTGGCTATTTTCTGATATCCTCCGGATCAAACAGCATTTTCCCTCTTTTCAAACTCAAGTCACTCTTACTAAGGGGACTGCCTTCATGTCAGGAAACTTGAGTTCTGCCTTTTGCCTGAGAATTAGCGCTGGAAACTTTTGAATATCGTTCAGTTTACACACATCTTCCACCAATACTCAGATGCCTTTAGCTGGTTGTGGAGGATTAGGATGGAAGGGGAGCCATCTCAATCTTTTATCACCACAGAATTAACCAATCTGTAGGTTTTATATTGAAAATAAAGGACTAATTTCTTAGCATGCCTATTGACATAAGTAAGCATTAAATTCTTCAGACACCTAAAATGAAAGAAAGGGAAAAAAAAAAAAAACTTGTATATGGTAAGTGAAGTTTTTTGTTTCCATCCATGTTGCAATAGAAGTAAAAATTAGCAATAATCACAATATCCCCAAGATGTTTAAATATATTTACATTTTAACGTTTTCACACTATGACTGTAATGCAACAATGACATTTCATCACTAATGGCATAACAGCTGCCCGGGGAAAACTATCATGTAAACAAAATGCTGTTTGTTAGCTTTATTGTTGCATGTGTGCTGTTCATTAACAAATGAAAACCTTATTCAAACTAATTCTTTCTTTACTTTCTGTAAAGAAGGAGAAGTAATACCAACAATTAGTGTTGCATTTTGCAGTTTGCACTTGTCTCTGTAGCCTGGCCTACACACAAATAGTACTGGTTGAAATAAATTGGCTTCTAAATCAATTTAATAAAATCATTGCAATCCTGTTGTGTGGATATTCTTTAAACTGAATGAAGATAACATGATATTAGCTATTCTTAAACCAATTTATGTGTTCTCGCTTGGAAGCTGCTCCAATTTAACTAAATTGATTTAGAAACTGATTTAGTTAAATCGGTGTAATTTCTGTGTGTGTAGACCAGACTTGTGTTCATCATAAATTACTGAAAGTGTCTGTTGATCTAGGCAGCATGCATTATCAAATGTTCATGGTTGTGAGTATAAACCAGGATCAGAGGCAAGAATTATAGGTGAGAAGTTTCTGTGAGATAATTGATCAAAAGAGAGTAAACAGGGCACTGACAGGTGTAAATTGGTGTATCAGTGGAGTTGTACTGATTTATTCAAGTTGAGGACGGTAGCAAGGTGCTGTGGGAACCACTAAGTATCCTTAAATGCTGATAATGTGATTCTGTTCTCTGACAGTATGTCTGACTTTATACAAATCAGATCTTATACCCTTACTTTGTCATGGCCACAGGTGCGTCTATCCCATCTGAGGATACAAAGAACAAGTACAAGAGATCTGTTTCTTGTGCGTGAATTTGAGGTGTTCCTGCCAAAATATGCTGAAGGGGATGTGAGTCCTTAGGTCTTCAGGTATTCGGTGTTCAAATAAAATCTCGTTATACAAGCAGTCTGGCAGCAATGTTTTACATCATCAACCGACGAAGAGCAGGGTCAGATATCTATTGTTGGGTAGCCATCACTCAAAAGTAGAAATTATACATCAGGATATGAAAGCCTCCTTTCCAAACTTTAATGTCATAGGAAGAGGAATACCTTGCCAGACACTTCATAGCAATCTCTGGGTTTTTTTAGATTAAGATAGTTATTGACCCTTATTTTCTTTGATAAGAAGAAACGTGAACCTACATGCCAGTAAGTCTGAAATAAGAAGCCAGTAATACTTTCCTCATGAAAGTGATGCAATTAATGCAGTTGAAGTAGCCACTTATTTCTGTCACTTAGGAAAACAATTTACAAATAACTGTGATTTTTACTGATTTCATTAGGGAGCATGTATTTAGTTATAGCACAAGTGGATATGGCTGCAGTAGTATGATCAACATTTATGAGCCCAATCATTCAGACCAAGGCAAGTTCTCAATGGCAGTCAGGAGTTTTTAATTTAAAAAAGAGGAGAGTGATTGGAAATAGTGTTTTCATTAGATCCATGTTTGCTAAATCCCTTGTCTTTGAGAATGCGTACAGAATCCTGCCTATCATTGATACCACGGCTGAGATCTGCCCCACCTCCTGCATGTTAGGCCCTTGGTTTATTGTGATACTTGAACCAGGCTTACTATGGACAAAAAAAACAGGGTTTATAGCACAGCCTTGAGTCCAGTGCAAATATGGACCTGATGGACTTGCCCAGGATGTTAAGAGTTTGACTTCTAACTTCTTATGGCCTTGCTGACAGCACAACTGGTCCTTTTTACATTAGAAACAAAACCCCAAAGAGGCACTTAGACTTTCCTGCAACATTATGCTCTTTGGCAGGAAAACTTAGAGACGTATGGATTCTGTTGTGAGTTTTTCCTCAAAAGCAGCTTGTCATCATAATAAAAAGGGAAAGTGTTCCTTTCATGAAAAGGGTGGACAATTAATACATGTATTCTTTTTCAGATCTTTTGTCTCTCATTGGAACAGGGTCTTTTTCTCTACCAGGAGGAAAGTCTTTTTAAGAAAGAACTAATTTAGCATTAAAAGTATTTAGTGTCAAGGCTTAATAGAATGAGTAAATCATCATCTAATACAATAATATCTTAGGTGAGTTAGAAAAATTGTCAGAATGTGAAGTAAGCATTGATATAGCGAAATCCCAGCAGAGCACATCTAACATGAGAAGCTGACTAATAAAATTCATAGTTTGGCTAATAATTTTTCAAAGTATTAATACTACGGCTAGTGTGTGGAGTCTTCCACTGTTAGCACCATGAAGTATTGGAACTCTGAAAACGCATTGTAAATAAGTTATAAATGTGAGTGTGTTCACAAGGATCATTATGTTTCCTTTCATTACAATGAAAAATTTCATGTAATTAAGAACCCAACTTCTATTGCCAAAGAGGAATAATGGTTAAAGGTGGATATGAAAAATGATGCTGAGTGTGTAAACATGGAAACATACTTTGAGATAAATCTTACTTCCAAATCTACCCTGTCAGCCACCATCTGAATTCATATTGCACGAAGAGGATATATCAAATGCTGCATCCATCTCCCTGGAAAGCAGAGAATATAATGTACAAGCAAGCCCAAACCTCGTTAGCTATTACAATTTCTTCTGAAGGCATGTAGTGTCTTAGGAAAGTGCATTATCTGTCAGGCTTTTTGAATGCCTCGTAATGAAAGTGCCAGCTGCCAACAAGCCTCTCCTCCCCCTCCTCAGCATGCAGGCTTTACAGCTGCTAGCACAGGTTTTATTAAAAATTCCAATTTAACTAGCAAAAATTAACATGGCTAAGTTTTGAAAATCTGACAGTGAGAAACAAAGAGGTCAGCGTGTGCTGCTGTGTCTTTAGCTCCAAACATGAAGAAGTGAGTGTAGCCACGGAGTCTCTCAAAGACAGTCAGGGAAATGTAGCTACACTTTTTAGGCAGCAAGGAGCAAATAGGAAAAACAGCTTTAAAATCCTGTAAGATAGCCGTGCAGGTATTATCTCAGCTGTAATTTTGAACATCTAAAGTAAAAGATCCTCCACTGGTGTTGCTTTGCTTATAGCTATTATAGGCAGTAGATTTACATGATCTTATTTTGGCTGAAGAAAACACTCCTTTTCCAAGCTCATTTATCTTTCCAGTGATGTTAATAGGAGCTGTGTTGTTATGCATGTGAACGAGAACGGGACTGTTGTAATTCACACACTTGTATCTCCAACTAGAGCCCAGAATCATCTCTGATTTTGCATAACAGTAGAAAAATCAGCTTTCACTCATTAGCCTTCTGACTTAAGGCAGGGAAAGCACAGATGTTTAAAGATCCTTTCAGGACAATATGTAAATAACTGTAAAGTGTCTAGAAAAGAAGTTGGAGTGAATTATCAGTTTATTTCTTCCTATCCTTTGCCTTAGTTAAGATACATTGCAGAATTTATCCCTCCTGAGATTTACTAAAATTATAGAATCACAGAATATCCTGAGCTGGAAGCAACCCATCAAAATCATTGAGTCCAGTTCCTGGCCCAGCCCAGGACACTCCAACAATCCCACCCTATGCCTGAGAGCATTATCCAAATGCTTCTGGAGCTCTGGCAGTCTTGGGGCTGTGACCATTCCCTGGGGAGCCTGTTCAGTGCCCGACCACCCTCTGGGGGAAGAACCTTTCCTGATAATCCAGCCTAAACCCCCCCTGACACAGCTCCAGCCATTCACTTAACTTGAAGAGTTTTGTAATTCCCAAATCAGAGTCTATGAGTGAAATAGCCTTGCAAACGCATCCTTAGTTCAATAATGTTTTCCACTGGATATTTTTATTTCCACTGGATATTTTATGTTTCCAGATCCATTTTCCATAGTGTATTTCATATAAATTGACTTCTCAGTAGTCTTGGCTCAGTTCCTGCCTCTGGCACCAACTTTTTTTACTAGGTTGGAAAACACATGTGCGGCTACACAGTGCCAAATCCTGCTTGATCCAGTAGCTATTCAGGACATGTTTTGTCTAGGACATACATCTTAGCCTATGCATTGTCTCCGTTGATATTCCCAAGCCTAGTTCTCTGTGTCATCTACTGAAGTAATAATCATAGTAATAGCTGGGTACTTTATAAAGGAAGAGGTGTGATGTAATTCATTGGTGGTTCAGAAATTCTTTAGGATTCCAGGAAGAAATGGGCATCATTAGGACTCTGTTTATTAGTGGTGCTTTATGGTGACCAGTGCTTCCACTTCTCCATGGAAAAGAATTTAACTAGATCAATGGCGTTCAGCATGACCTGAGGGGTCTGGGAGAGGTAGCAAAAGGCTCAGAAGGTCTGAGGAAGCCTCTCATATTATTGCTGTGCTCAAGTATATAGTCCTGATGTTCACAGTTGGATGGGGAAATTTGCGGACTGCACAAACGGGAAAAGCTCTGTTGCTTTGAATTAAGGTTTTAAGAGCATGTGGTGGTATTGCAGGCATTGTTAGTTAAAACTGGGCACTTAGAAAAGATGTTTCTTTTTTACAAAGGGCTGCTTTACTCCCCTCTGTAAATGATCAAAGAGGTCTTCAAACCTTATTAAAAGACTGTTACATTGGCGTTCAAGACTCTTTTCATTATTAAAGCAAATTGCATCAAATTTCAGTCCGAAGTGGCCATGGGTGAGTTTTGGGAGCTTCCTGAGAGCCAGGTGGCTCAGTCTTCAGTGAGATTTCTTTAGGATGAGAGAGGAATTCTCTGAGCCAATCCAAGTGGCACCTGGGTAAGCAATAGACTGCAGGAGACTTTACTACACAGAGCCCTGCTGCTTTACTGCCATCCTTATTGCCTCCAGGCATGTCCCACTGGGTTTTTGTGTTCCTGGGCCCTTGGCACAGGCAGAACAAAGAGTGATGTGAAGTGGGAAAAGAGAGAAGGAAGAGGAATATATCAGGGGAAGACAATGCAGTGTAAATGTTAAACAGCAGTGTCCATGTGACTCCCTAGTAACAATTGGAGGACAAAAACCCAAAAATCCACCTGGCATAATAGGCAATCAATGTGCAGGTGAAAATAAAGCTCATTTGGAAGATGATTTGGTAGTGTTATTTGCGAATAATGATTCAAAACTTCTGTGTACTTTTTCTTTGTGTTCTTTGTGCTCCTTTTGTTTGCATGAGTGGAATATGTTATACACCTGCGACAATGTTAGATCTTACAGGCAGAGGAAAGAAATGAGATGGGGACAGGAGGGACGCCAGTAGACGACATCATCATCATCATCATCATCATCATCATCATCATCATCATCATCATCATCATTATTATTATTATTAAGAAAATAAGAAAGATGGAATTTGGACATATTCACCATTTTTATCAAGAATTTTGAAGTATAAATTTTCTCCCTCTGTTATTCTTTTACAGATGAGAATAGTAAAGTGGTTTAAATCTTGAAAGCATGTGTAAGTAATCTTGAAGTCACGATATTGCTTTTAGAAAACAAGATCAATAAAACTGAGAAATCCAAGGTCAACTCAAAGAATACCTAAAGCTTTATTTAGTTACAGACGTGCCCAATTAAAGCCTGTCAAAACAGCCTTACCTTATCCCCCTCCCATTCAGTAATTGTATATTAACAGGGTGTATGAGGACAAATGAAATTACACAGACTAACATTTCCCCCCAGATTTTCCTCCTTCTCTGACATCACCAGAGGCCAGTTTTCTAGTCTTCTGGACTAAGCTTCCTGTCTTGGGTTGTCAGCTGCAAGATGGGTGGTTCCTAAAGGCAGTACCCACGGTTAGTCCAGGATGAGGCCCCAGGCGTGACTTGTGTAAAGCTGCTTTAGTGACTGAATGTGGGGTTCCAGTGTTTGAAATCACTTCAGCGAGGACTGAGGCAGGGTCAGGATAAGCGAGTAGGTATGTTTTTATCCAGTGTTGCCTGTCCCCAGAGGTGGCTGGGTCATCTTGAGTTCTACAGGTGGGGAGTAGAAGTGGCAGCATTGTTCCTAAGGCATCTGCAACACAGAGGCACTGCAGAAGCTCTCAGTTCCCTCCCAGTTCAAGTAGGCCTGTCATCAAAGGATCGGGCATTTCTCTCTTGTTGATAATGGAGGATTTGGCCAGTTCCTTTTCACAAGTTCTCTTCTTTCCTCTTTGAAGGATGATCTCATTGTTATGTGCCCTCTCAAGGCTGCCTTCGATCAGTGCTGTGTACAGTGAGGTGCATGAGTGTGCACTGGGTGGATGTAACACCTGCCACTCACTGCAGTGTTCTGACCTTAATAATTTTGGCACTCCAAATCCACAGCCCAGCACTGACATATTAAAACATTTTTCCTCTTGGCAGGCTGTATTTTACTCATGTGACGTATAATTTTCTGCTGTTCCTCTTCCCCACTGTAAACCTTTTGCTTTATAGATTTAAAAACTAGTCATGGTGTGTCTTTTTTCAGAGAGATATGGAGATGGCATGAAAGGAGCTTGCCAAGGTAAAAAAGGAGCAAAATTACCTGGCCCGTTTGCTTTAGAAAGAGCATTAACAATTCACTAAGACAAATTCAGCCATGGATTAACTGTGTAATAACATTAATATTCTCCCTGCATTTAGATTCTATTGATTTGTGCCAGAGTTAGATTGCTTTCCCTTACTGCATTTTCATACCATAAGGCTTTACTGTCACAAATTCAAAAGTACTTTATGCTTTCTGTTCCATATCACTTCATTGTCTGTTGGGTTTGGGAGTACCTAAGAGCTGGTGTGAGTGTCTCTTGAGTGGTACTGTCCTGGTTTGAGACAAA
>VZTA01014640.1:5107-19644 GCA_013398855.1 Mohoua ochrocephala
CTATAATTTTTCTTTCCCTCTCTTTCTTTTTTCCTTTTTTTTTTAAAACTTCATGTTTTACCTGATATGTCTTCTGTTTCTAGTTTATCCATGGTGGCAGGAATCCTTTTGGTCAGAAAACTACCTTTCAAGAATTTATGCTAGAAACTGGAAGAAAGGTGTCAACCAGCTGAGCAATCTATAGACTTGAGAGGAAGGAGTGTAGGGAAAGAATGTAGCATCCTTCTCTGCTTTCAGCTGTGAACTCTGGCCAGGGCTAGGTTTCTTCTCAGTGCAATAAAAAGAGAGGGGAAGGGATGAATGGAGAGGAGTAAGAATATCTGTTGTCTTCAGTTGCTTCCGGGTCAGCACCCTTGCTTGGGGAGGTTGGTAGAGTTATAAATGGGGCAGATATCTGCTTCCTGTAAAAGTGGGATCTGTTTTAACAAACTCACCTTCTCTTCAGAAACTGCAAAGTGTTTTACAGTACTTTTTGCCATCCCACCCCCACCTTGATCCTTGCAGTTTAGGTAGTCATTCAGTCTGCATGAGGCAAGTTTTCTGGAGGATTACAAAAGATACAGCTGTTATCACTTGTCGTTTAATGTGCATGGGTTTAACGTCAATTGCAAAATCTACCAAGATTTTTCTTTTCTCTGTTCAGACATTGGTAATCCTTTATTTGAGCATCACCCTAAGATTCCTTCTCTTTTGTCTACTCTTGCTGCAGGATTCTTATTCTCCTTTCTCAATCCAAAATGAAACACAGATTTAATGTTACCTTACAATACAAAAGGGTGAGATAAGGAGAATCCTATCCTGCTGCAGTTGTTACAGAGCTTATGAAAGATTATAGGGACAAAATTATGTAGTGTGCTCATGATATGTAGTAAGAATAAATGAGAGTTTACTTGGAGACAGGAAAGCAAGAAAACATGCAGTTGGAGTGGAGAACTCTAAATTTTCCATCTAATTTGATTTATTTCTTCCCGATACCACTTCTGAGACAAATGCTGTCTGCTGCTTGTTTCCATTTTCTTTCCGGCACACTGTTGGCTGTTAAGCCAGAGCTGTGTGAGATCATGTGAGGTCTTTCCTATCGGGCCAGGAGGGAATCAGGAAAAAGCCACTTCCAGAAAACCTGGTTTCTTGATTGCTTGACTATAGTGAAGGTAACATCAGAGCTTTACAAACTGCAAGAATAAACTGATGGCAGAACTCCAGTGATTTGTCCCTCCCTATCTCTGTTTTTTCAGAAAGAACAGGAGCATTTCTGTGTAAGATACGAAGGTGATAGCAAAATGTAATTTGATTAGTAGTAGCTTGAAAACTAAACTAGCATACTAACATATGGCTTTAAATAGCAAATTCTTTAATTTCAACAGTCAAATGGAAACTTGCCTTTCAGGGGCCTGTTACCTCTGAGATAAATAGTACTTACATAATGTTTAATACTCTGTCACATCAAGCTTTATTAGTAGTATTGAAACTTGAAGGGTTTTATAAAAAGTGGTACAACTGCAATATTTAAGCTGAAATGTGTTCAGAAGTCTCTAGTGTAGCAGTAAAGGTACTAACTGTTAATTTAATTCCCCATTGGGGAGTGCTTTGGTTTTAGATAGTGAAATGTTAAGTGATGAACAAAAACCCGCACACACCATGTTGCTACTTTGGTCTCAAGATGCTTAATGTGAATTTGCCTGTAGATAGCTCAAGGCTCCTATGTATAGGCTTCTTAGTAAGGTAACTGTCAAGGTGGTGTTTCCTTTGGCTCAGCATTGTTCATCTCTTTTGCCAGAATGGCTTCTCTTGTCTATTTAGGCCTCTATTGGCTTCCTTTTTTTTTTTCCATCCTAGGGAATGGCTTAGTTTAACTGTTTCTGACTGCCTATGGATGTGCTTTGGAAACCTGGAGGCAAGGTCTTGCTGCTGCCCTGTGATCTAAACTAGTTCTCAATTGGCTTCAAGTGCAGTTTAAAGTGCTATGCAAGTTAATTGCACCAAGCCTGAGCTAGATAACCTTCTTGACTCTTTTTGGGGAGGGGTGGGGATGGGAGCTGTTGAGTTCAGCAAGAGTCCTGAACCTAAGAGCCTCTAATGGCATGCAGCGATGATAATCAATTACAACGGAGAGGGTTCCCATGTTAGAAAGATATAAATGTGATTGTCACTAACCTGATGAACTTTAGGCCAGACAAACAGACCATCAATTTAAAATTAATTGTTTTCAGAAGATTGTAAGCAAATACTAGTGACGAATAATGAAATCTATCCATTATAAACTTTTGTTGGACCCTTGTGTGCTTATTTTTGTTGGCTCATTTCAATAAATGGGAAAAAAAGTAGTTATACTACACTTTTAAAGCAATGCAGCAAAATACGGTGCCACATAGATAACAATATTTGTTTATTCTAGTTACTATTTCTTTCAATAAATACCAATAATGTTAAGATTAAAGGTTATTATTGCATATCCTGCTTTTACAGTATTATGATTTGTCTTTAATTTCACTGAAGGAAGAGTAAGCAGAAGTGATGAGAGTATAAGAGTTATATATGATTTTATGTTGATTGGTATGAACTTCTTATTAAGAACCCAATCTTACTTAATTCAAAATGTGTGTTCCCCAGCATTATTAGTTATTTCAACAGTATCACTGATTGAAAATTTCCAGATTTTTTATACTCGGTATCATGCTCACTATCCTTTTGTCCTATTCTTTGGTAATCTTGCTGGTTTGCTTCCAGTAATTTATTTTAAGTTGGTGTCACCTAATAGTGAGGGGGTGATACCTACCACTTTTACTAGAGAAGGTGGATACTCTTCTGAAAATTCATCTTCTGGGTCTACCAAGGAGCTCAGTTGACAGAGAACGGAAGTTACTTCTGAAATAATCTTGGCCAATAACATTAGGAGTAGCTTATAATAGAACAAATGCCTTTCAGTGAGCACACTTAAAATTTTATCAAAGAGAAGGAAACTCTAGATCTTTTATCTGCAGAGCAGTAAGTTTTAGCTTACTGGCCTTACCTGTGAACTGAAAATTTGAAAAGAAGTATTTCTTTAACCCTAATAAGTTTAATAATCTACAAGAGTTTCTAAATTACTACATATTACTGCAAATAATTAGTCAGTAAAAGTAGTGATGCTACATAACAAAACTATTTTTATTGTTGCTTCTTTTAGTGTCAGTTGTGATAATGACAACTGAAGTTGGTTCAGAGACTGAAGTAAAGAAAGATTCAGAGCAGCTGGAACCAGACAAAGCCAAGGACAAGCCTGAAGAAGCATCAGAGACTCCAGGAAATCAAAAGTCCAGTGAAACATCCTCTGGAGAAGGTCAAGATTCTTCTGTCCCAGCACCAACTAGCCAAAGTAGTCCAAGTAGCCAGAAGAAGGAAAAATCTTCACCTGAAAGCAAGGGTATTTCTCGTTTCATTCCCCCTTGGCTCAAGAAACAAAAGTCATACACCTTGGCGGAGCCCAAAGATGAGCCCAAGAAAAGGGCCACAGGGGAAGAGCAAGTAGTTGAAGAAAGTGAAAGCCAGACACCAGAGGGGGTGGCTCAGTCAAGAAAGAGCTTGGAAGAAGCAGCTGAAAACCGGCAGAATGCTAAAGCAGACGACAAAGAAAAACACTCCGTTAGTAGTGCTGAAATCCAGGTACGTGTGGGAAGGCCCATGGATACCTTGGAGTAATTTTAATGAAACCTCATTCATGAATTATGTAATTCATGTAAAGCTTTGTTAGGATCATATTGGGGAAAAAATGACAGCTGTTCCAGTTGCTAGGCTCCAGTTCTGCTTTTTGTGCAGTTGCATGTCAGTTCTTAACATTCAAACTTCATGTTCTAGGGTGGCAAAGGCACATAGAGAATGTTTTGTATGAGGAGGAGCTGAGACAGTTGGCACTGGTCAGCCTGGGGAAGAGAAGGAGGAAGGGGAATCTTATCAGTGTGTATTAATACCTGAATGGAGGGAATGCAAAGAAGCCAGACCCTTCTCAGTGGTATGCAGTTAGATGACAAAAGGCAACGGACCCAAATTAAACCCATGAAATTACATTTCTAATCGCAAGAAAATGTTTTTTACTCTGATGGTGATAGGACCTTTCCTTGGTAAGGAACGTAGCTGGGTGATGGTGGTGCAGATGACAGGCCTCCTAGGGTGGCAAAGGGGTGAGTCAGACATTGAAACAGGTTGACCAGAGATATTATGGAGTATTCCCCTATGAAGATATCCAAAACCCAACAGGGATATGGTCCTGGGCAAACTGCCCTGTGTCGCCCTAGGGGCATTGGACTAGATCTCAAGAGATCCCTTCCAACCGCAGCCATTCTGTGATTCCGTATCACTTGGCTTTCATGAACACTGGGCTTTAGTTTAGTATAATTCCTGGAGCTTCTTGATAGATTTGTTTCTCTTAGGAAGAAAGCCAATAACACATATTCACATATTGAGAAAAAACAAACCTCCTTTCAAGGAAAGGGAAAAAAAGACACTTTCTGTGGTTCGAGAGCAAGAATATCTGGTCCCCAAAAGAAGACCTTAATGCTTATGCTTATTGTGCTTCCAGCATGTGCATAACTTTAATGAAAGTTTAATGTCTTCTTTATTAGTAGCTTATAAAATGAATGAACAAGTTAAAAATATCCTCCTTCCTGAGTTTAACTGTATTTTATATAGCCTCCCAAAGAAGATGGTAAAGAAACAGAAGTAGAGGAAGTTGCAGAGAAAAAGGAAGAAAAACAAGCAGAAAAAGAAAAAAGGGAGACAAAAGAAGTGCAGACAGCTGAAATTAGAACAGATAACATTCCTCAGAAGTCTCCAAAGAAGTTCAAAACTGTGCAGTGTAAGGTGATGCTTCTGGATGGCACGGAATACAGCTGTGACCTGGAGGTAAGGCAGCAAGTCTTTATATAAATAGCATTTTCTATAGGGAAAAGAAAACGTGCTTTCATTGTACTGAGTGTTTAACGCTATCGCTAGGAGTCAGTTAACGTTTCAGTTTAAAATTCCATCTTTAAAACCATATCAGTTTATTCTTAAAAATACCTTCTAAGGTACACTAGCTGATTATTTGACAGCTCAAGCTTGATTTTTTTTCTAAAACATGAAGGTTTTCCTGAAGGTAGCGTGACATGTGCTAATAAAGTTTTCTTGAGTTGATTAATTTTTTTAAAAGTTTTCTCAGCTGGAGATTAAAGTTTAAACTTTCTAAACTTTAAAGTTTAAAAGACGTTTTCTTCAGAAAGAAAAATTCCATTACAGGTATAAAACACGTATTTATATGTAAAGTTATGTTCTAGTTCCACATTTTCACAGCTGTGTAGATTGCTTGTTTTCAACTGTAAATCACTGGGTTAGATGTTGTGTGTACTTTGTCTGTTAAATCTGACTTAAGATCACTAACAGAAACAGGGATTTTGGGCTGAGTGGAAAGTAGTTTCCTGGGTTTTATGGCTTTAATATCCTCTGAATATACATGTGTATCCAAGTTCTAAGTCGAATAGTAATTTTTTTAATATTTTACATTTCTGTCCTGTATTTTACACTAGACCATCTGTTTGAAATGAGGGGAAAACAGTTGTTCTGAACCCCACTCATGAACGTAGGTGTTACATTTTGCCTGCTGTAACCAACTGATTTGTGGTGGTGCCCAGGCTGAATATCTGAGTTAAATGAAGAGCAGTTAAAATCTTGTGCCTTTTCTAACACTAGACATCCCGATGTGTCTTTCATATTGATCTGAGGACAAAACAGTGGCAATGTATTGCATTCACCTGAGTGAAAATATTTCCATTTTTGTCTAACATACGTTGTTCAGTTTTTGATGTGACACACACATTGCAAGTCGTGGTACTGCAAGCTTCTGCTTGAAGCCTTTTGTCTGCTCTTGTGCTGTTTCATTTTTCCAGTGTCCATCAGTCAGTCCCCACCCTATTTGATTGTGGATTTCATTAGGCTTCTTGGTATTTTAGTTGCTTGTGTACAAGTCCTTTTGCATAGCACTGGATGGATGCTACTCACCTGTTGTTCCAGATCTTGCCTTTAGAGAAGGCTAAGAAAAGATGCCTGTTTTTAAGACTTTCCCAAGTTTCATCACAAATCTTATTTCATGCATTAGTACAGCTGGCTTTTCAAATCCATTCTGTGATAAAACTCCTCCTATCAGCTAGGAAGTTCTTATTTGTTGTTTATCAATATGAAATGCTGCTTGGGAATGTTTTGCTGCGGTTTGATGGAAGTTTTAAAGTTTGTATTTTGTAGTTGTTAGTAGTACAAGCTTTCTAAGGCCTCCATTTTAAAATTTCTATTCTTGATGTTAAAACCAAGAAATTTCAGTTTATATTTCTTAAAGTACGATATTTTAGTCCTACGTGGATCTTTCCCTGACCATGTCAGATGTAGACCACTTCACCATAAATCAGGCTGACTGTAAAAAGCAATAGCAAAGCTTTCATTACTGTTAGTTAAGTCTGCTTTTTATTATACTGTGTTTCCAGAAGAAAAAAATTCATTGACATAATCAAAACGAGAACATGAAAAATATACTACAGAATAACTGCTCTCCACAACACATTGCGTAGGGCTGTGCATACTTATGGTCTAAAGTTGCAGGAATTTTGTCACCAGAAGTACTTGAAAAGTATTTCTATTTATGTATTAGTATCAATATGTATAGAGAAAACAAAAATTGACTACAGGGTAGTAACCCTGGAGTAGTTATTGGTTTGGGATTTTTTTTCCCACATAAATCAGGATGTTTGGATCTGAATGGTATTTCTGTTTTAAATAAAGGCTACATGAGTTTTATCTTCCTGGGCTTTTTCCCTGTCCTAAATGAGACTTAAATGATGTGGTGGCTTCCCACAGATCTAAGATACCATATACAAAATATACCATTTTGTATTTATAACTAAAAAATTCTGTTCTTCAGTATTTTAAGTCTGTCATGATTCAGTTATGTCATTTGGCGAGAAATAAGTTTTCTCATTATTTGCAGTAAGAGTTTGCTGTAAGAACAATAGTAAAATTAATTTAAGAGGGGGAAAAAATGATGAAGAAACAATTTGTTTTATATCTTCATTTGAATTATTTATAGAACATGAGCAGTGCTGACTGCAGTTCTATAGAAGAATTCATGTTCTTAAATACATGTAGAGTTTTTTATGCTCTACTACCATATCAAAATTCTTAAAGTCTCAGGAAGCTATATCAACTGAAAACTAAAATTTCAGTTTGTGCTTTCTGCAAAGGATCGTAGTAGATTTCTGATACTCCTTTTTAGTCTTCCTTCAGTATTTAGTGTTTGGGTAAATGTTGGTTTATTTCTGCTTTTACCAAGATACTGAAATGATGCAGGAATTAAAAGGCAAAGAAACAAAATTTCTGCAGTCAAAGCCCAGTTTCCCTTGGTTGTCTTTCTAGTAAATCAGGTTTCATTTTAGGGCAATTGTCATGATTTTAACATTCCTGATGCCTCTTCCCGTGTCCTATGGACTGTACACCAACTACTTTATATTTAAAATATATGTACTTGCTAATGGGATCAGGCATAAAAGGAGAGAAAAACCATGATGCAGTATCTTCAGTGTCAGCACACAGATCAAGGCTGATCAGGATTCTTAGCAGTAACTAAATACTGAGATTTTTTGTGGCCAATTGTTAGATATAATATTATACAATTAATTAGTAACAGTGGTGTAATCATAATAAGAGGACTTAATACTTGAGTTCAGCTATTATATACCTTAGTGTCACTAGAATCTAAATAGAAAATCTTGAATTAATAGTAACGCCTTTTTTCTTTAAAAAAAAGAAAGTATTGATCCATTATTCTTAGTCCATAAGCAGTCAGAAAAACTTTGCTCTTCCAGCTTGAGTATGTTCTGGTCAGTAAATGGTTAATGGCAAAAGCTTGAAGATACGATTTGGAAACTAATGGAAAAAGGGATGGTTACGGTTACGTTAGGGAACATTTGGGAGAGAGAGACAAGTCCCCTGGGACCTTATAGAATACACCCACTAGTACTGAGTGAGCCTGGCTGGTGTTGCTTCAAGGCCAAACTTGACCATACTGGAAATGTCCCAGCAGTCAGGGAAACTTCCTGGGATTTGTTGGGGGGGAAAAAAAGCAAATGTCATTCCTATTTTCAAGAAACTTTTTTTTAATGCCATCTTAGGTTCTTAAAATTCATAATTTTGTGTATGGCCTTTCTAGCAATATGGTTAATTTTCACATTTTTTTGCTTGTGGGAGAAAGCAGTTCCATAAAATCTTACCTGTTAATTATGGTTGTCCAAGTACCTGTTTTTCTCTAGTTTTTTGGTGGGGTTTTTTTGTGTTTTGGTTTTTTTTTTTTGAAGTAAGATAAATCCCTAAATAATTGAGAACTCTTAGGCTTGTTCTGCGCTTGTACAATTACAAGCCTGCACGTTGAGACTTCATACTGTCTGGAAGGACAGATGAGTTCAGGTATAAGATCCCTAGCATTTCCCATTAGCAGCTTCTAAAATAGCAGCTCTTTTGTTACTGCTCGTTGAATTCCATGATATATGCCAGTTGTTTAGTCTGACACCTCTCTCTTTATTTCCTTCTATCTTCCCTTATTTTAAAAAGCAGTCTTAGTATAGATTGAGGTGCTAGATGTGGAGTTCTGACAGGTTTTTTTACTTTATTTCCATTCTTTTTTCTGTCCATCTTGTTCGTCGTTTTTCCTGAGAGAACAGAATATCCACTGACAATAGTCTGTGTGCTTAGGAAGAAATGCCATTTCAGTAGACCAGAAACTGCTCTCTAAACTGCTGTCCACATGAGAGTTAGATTTCTATCCTGCTTATATTCCCTTTTGCTGTGTGAGCCTTATTTAGTTTTACAGGTATTTGTGGTTATGTTTCTTCAGCTCCAGTGATTTAAAGCACTTCAACATACTCAATTTTTTATAATATGATTTTGAATTTTGGATATAGAAAGAAGGAAACATTGTTTCATAAAATGTCTTGTACAAACCCCAGTTCTTTAGGCACACACAACCACCCCCTCCCCCACTTTCCATTCCCCTCCCCAACACTGAAGCTGATTTTGCTTCTTATTTTGCAAAGTAACAGGTTTGGTACAAATTAGATTAATTTCTCAAAGATGACTGAAATAGATTTTTTTTCAAGCTCAAAAAATTTAATATTTCAATTCAATAAAGTGCTAGTGAGCTTTTACAGAATATGTAAAACAATTGTATTGGAAAAGAGGCTGCCATTTTTGCTTAAGGTTGGTGTTTAACAAGAGTTCATCTGGAATTAGATTTTTTAAAAAATGTATCATCACTGAGACTTAGACTAGGCAGGAAAAGCTCTATAAAGGTTGTTCTGGACGAGGCTCTTCCATGCTTCACTAAACATTTTTAGAAATTTAATTATTTACCAAGTGACAAGTGGATATCCTAACTTGCTGTAAATTGAGTTCAGCTATATTCTGAAACATTTGAGTTCTGTAGTATGAAGCTGAGATCGGCAGAGGGATTAATTTAGGTGAATTGGTGAAGTCCTGTAATTGTAATGTGGCTGAAGCGAGTGTGTGCGTGTAGACACCCTTGTTTTCTGGCCTGGCTACCATGGATAGGTTTTTGTAATAATAGTCTTTATATTCTCAAGGATCTTCTTGTCTTGGTAAGGCAAGATGCCCTGTAAGCAAGAGGTTCATGCTACGCTATTGGCAGCTGGAAAGGACAGGGTAGAAGTAGGTTTTGCATATGGAAATCATATATCATGTCACTTACTTTTTTTTTTCCCCTGGAATCTTCAGATGGGAGTTGAATTTTTGGAGCAAGTATATGTAAGACACTGAGTATATATGTACTATTTAAGAAAAAAAGTTATAAATCAGCACAAAATGCAATCCAGTTATAAACTTAACTATAGCACTAAAAAATTTGCATGGATGTACATTTCGTTCTAACTGGAACTAGTTCAGTTTATTTTGGATGGATTAGATACATGTGCAAACTTAGCATCTATTATGTTAATAAAAAAGGGATTTATTGCGCTTTAAAGTCTAGTTAATATGAAATTGATGAAACTTCTGCCTAATGAGGCATTTTCTTGGAATCTATATTGAGTTAAGGCACCTTTTGGAAAAAAAAGTGTATGTGACATGCAGGTTGCATTGAGAGATATATCAGAGTGAACAGAAACTTTTCTGTGACAAAATGTTCTGAAAGTGAATTCCTGTGGTGAGTGGGACAGAATAGAAATGGGTGGGAGATGCTCACTTGGGAAAAATATAGTTTTAAGATGTTGAGATAGTATACTTATATATGAAATTGTGGGGAAAAAAGAACAGTTCACTCCTGGTGAATTAGCATGTTTTTAATGGGATATTAAAACATCTTTGCAAATGACTGTAATTTGATGCTGTTCTTCTGTAGTTCAGAATTTGTCATCAAATGTTGCTGTAGGAGTACAAGTACGTTTGAACCACTTGGGTTTTTTGTATTGATAATTACTTTAAGTTCTTTTTTGCAGCCACCTAGTGTTGTTTGACAGTGGAGTTATTTCTTCTGGCTTGTTTTTGCATGTCTTTCCCATTGCCCTGGGCATGCCTGACATGGTTGATCTTCAGATTTCAGCATAAAACAAATCTCCCATATTTGTCTGTTTTGAGGTTACTTAGTAAATTAATTTATCACCTCTGAGTCATCTATTCTTCTCCCTGAGAACTCTTTATTTTGCCTTAGTAGATCTTCTGGCTGGTGTCAATTTGCCAGTTTAAACTTTAAGTCAATAATTCTTTATCTGTAGAACTGTTTGAACAGATATTTCAGCCTCTTTTGTGATTATTTTCTTTTTACTTCTCATCTGCCTCTGTACTTTCATTACTTTTGTAGATGCAAATTTGAAGGACCTGGTTTATAGTCTTTCTGGAGTATAGCTTCTCCAAATATCCTTGTCTGGATGCCATTGTAGATACAACACCTAAGGTACTCCTCTGTTGCCTAGAGAAGTCCCTGACGTGAGAGCATAATAAAGCTAAACGTTGTACTGGGTGAAAACTGTTCCTCAGTTCTTCGTAGTTTGAAGTTCTCACTGTAGTGTTTTGTGGTTTTTGATCTTTCCCAGAAATGAAACTGCACTCAATTCACCAACGCGGAGATGCTGATTGTAATCTTGCATGGTTGATAAAATGTGGTCTGTAAATAATTACTCTGTGTCTTGGCTACTTACTCTGGGGAGTTAAAATCTTTGAGTGGGAGTAGTGTTATGAACATTTATACCAGCTACTCTTCAAACTTGGTTTATATTGTTATTTTGGAACCTATAAAGTTTCCAAAAGGCAGCAAAACATCCTCCATTAAAATGTTATGTTAAATTTCTTTAACTTTTAGTCTTTTAGTTCCTTAAGTCCATAGGTTCCATATTAATAAAATAGATTGATTTTCTGTGCTCTGTTGCTTTAAAGGAATCTTCTGAAATAAATCACAAAATAATATTGTGTGCAAGTACTATACTAAACAACATGAGTTACGTGTACACAATATGTGTATTCATAGAGCATGAGCAATTAATTTAATTATTTTAAGCCTAAAACTATTGTAACTCTTAAAGATAACATCTACTTAGCCTCAGACTCTTCAGAGTAATAGGTGAATGCTTGGAGAGATGGAAAGAGGAAGAAGCTATTGTTGAATAGTTCTGGAGGAGCATGACTTAAAACAACTTTCACAAGTTGTGAACTGTTAAAAAAATTTCAGTTACCTTTCGTTACCTTCAAAGAGAGTTAAAGGAATAACAGCCTGTAAGTTTATCACAGAGAGTGGTCAAGGTATTTATTGAGGATGAAAGCTAATGAGTGGTATTTGCCGAAAACCGTGACCGAACCTTTGTGCTTGCTTGAAATGACAGAACCATATTAAAGGATAAAATAACCTTGGTTCATGATTCAATAGTGTAATGTTTGAGATGTAATGGCAGTCGAGTTTTAATAGCTTGAATGAGCAGACTGTTGGAATGTTTAAGACTTAATTTTTAGGAGCAGTTTCAATTTTTTTAACACAGTGCAGATGATGTAATTTCGACCGACTCCTTTCCTGATAATTGAGATCCGTGGGAGGTATAAGTTACTAGTATATTACCATGAACTACATGTATCTCTTGCTTTCATGGGGGAAATAAACTTGCTTTTTTCTTCTCAATCTGTGGTTTAGTAGATAGTTGCGAGGAAATTCTGTCATTAAATTTGGGATCTGCAGTAAAGGCTTGTTCAGATTTTCTGTTTTAAATATAAACTGTGTTCTAGTGGAGAATAACACAGTTCAAACAAACAAAAAGAAGTGCTAAGTGCATAATGATTACTAGTTAGAAGCAAATGAAGATCCTATTGGGTTTGTTTACTACATTCAGTCAGTGGTCTAATTAAATATTTATGACAAAAGGCATTTAAAGGATGCCAGCACTGACCGTATTTTATGCACGTATGAACAAGTGAAATATATTGGAGTTGACACAGACTCTATGGTTACTTACAGTTTGCTAATACAAAGTAAAAATATGTTTGCTCAATGTACAATTAAGATCAGTCTTTAACCCTGAATTAAGAAAACTCTGAATGAAGCTGATATGGAACAGATGTTTAATTGTAGCTGAGTTTTGATTTGCAAATCTTTTTTCTGACTGCTCAGATGTGTAGTCTAGGTTTATTCAAACACTAAGTGGTCTGTTTAAAGTATGACATCTTTTATTTAGAAAAAAGAAAATAGGGATGATGTTAAATTTGGCACATTCTTGAAATATTTGTCTAGATTCAACAGACACCACTGCAAGTAATGTTTATATGTGAAGTCATCTCAGTCCCTGGGGATTTTTTGCCTTCCTCTGCAGCACTGAGCACGGCCTCTTGCCAAGGGCTCCTTTGGGCCATTCTGCCTGGGTTCTTTCCTGCTGCTTTTGCACCTCCAAGGCACCACTCATGCCCTTGCTCTCTGTCTTTCTTTGCCATTCCAAGTTTGTAGCAGGAGTGAGCTCCTGTATTCCCTTGGTTTGGTTTTCCCTAGGGGTTCTTGTTTGTACAAGGCAGTCTGGTTTGCTGCAGCATAAGGAGCTGGCACTTTTCAGTTCTCCCTGCATGCAATACAAATGCAGGCCGGGCATGAGAGCACTTTTCATGCATCACTGGCCAAGAAGCACAGCAAAGCAATTTTTTGCGGCCAAAAAATATGCTTGTCATTGATATGTATCATACTTTTGAAAACAACCCAGGCTGTCGCACATCTCCTCCTCTTTTGCGCGTGACCAGTACCAATCCTTATTCTTCAAGTCTCAGGAAACAGGGACTGCCTGGTTCATGTTCTGGCTTCTCCTTTCTGTGGCCTTGCCTTTGCCAGACTGCAAGGGATGTTTTGATTTTTTAAACAAAACTGAAGAATGCATCAGCCTGGTCCCGGCTACAGAATTGCATTGTATTAATGCCTGTGAGCATTGGCTCTTAAACTGATTCAGAAAAATAAAATGAAATCAAATCCTTTTTCCACCTGTAAATATGTGTCTTTGAAAATGTTTTTGGAGCTGAAAAAACCCTAGCATTTCAGGCAAATACCAGTCTCATAGTCAGTCACCTCCTGGGTACTGCTCCTGTTTGCCTTTAGACATTTGTGGTTAGCCACTTTGGAGATGGACTCTCGTTCTGATGGAGTACTGTTGTTCTCAAATGTAATAAAATGTTTTATTACATTTCTCCAAGGGGAATGACTCGAGCATTTCTAAAAATGAGTACAAGAAGAAAAAAAAAATCTCTGGGGAAATAATAGGTATTGCACACCTCAAAATGTTTGCAGTCATTCAGTTTGGGAGCACGGCCTGCATCCGGCTAAGGGTTTGATCTCTGAGAAGATATGCGGAGTTCTGCCATTCTGTGGAAACCTAGATAAACTGAATGAACACAGAAAACTTTTAAAAAACTGTTCTTGTTTTTGTTGGCTTTTTTTTTTCTTTCAAATTTCTTCAAATGGTTAAATTATTTTGAGATAATCCACAGCTCTCACACCCGTCAGACGGTACATGCCTCCTTCCCACACAGAGACAGCCATCATGTCTCGGCTGGGACATGATTACCCATTCAATCCTTTCTGCTAGTGCAGGACTGGGAAGAAATGTTGAGATTTTCCTCTGCGCTTACTGCTAGAGAAAGGAGAAGGCAGAAAAAAGAATAGGATAGACTGTTTCAGGTGGAAGGGATCTCCAATGGCCATCGAGTTCAGCTGCCTGACGAGCAACCCTTTAAGAGTAAGGAAGCACCCATGTCACAAGGGCTGACCAAAAGGTCACGTCCAAATGACTCTTAAACAAGCTTGGGGCATCAACCACCTCTCTAGGAAGCCTGTTACACTGGCTGATCACCCTTGAGGTAAAGAAATGCTCCCTAATGTCACATCTAAACCTCCCCTGGTGCAGCTTTGAACTGTTCCCACATGTCCTATCACTGATCCCAGGGAGAAGAGGTCAGCGCCTCCCTCTCCATCTTCCTCAGGAAGCTGTAGCGAGCAATGAGGCTGCCCCTCAGCCTCCTTT
>VZTA01014641.1:0-13496 GCA_013398855.1 Mohoua ochrocephala
CTTGGAATACATCTCTGCTGAATGCACAACACTCCCCACTTCTCAGGTCCAGCCACAGGTTGCCTTCCAGACTGTAGAGATCAAGACAGCAGCAAGCCTGGCCTCTGCTGAAAGGAGACAGACTTTTTCCACATTCAGGTAGACAAGGGCGTGGCTGAGAGGACTCAGGCCGAATCCAGTCTGTCTCTTCCTGAACACATGTGAGTTTTATTTAAATAAATGAGCCAAGCTCCACCCCAGTCCCAGCTTGGAGTCTGTTGGGGAGCTCAGCTGGTCCATGGCTGGGAGCGTGGCCAGGCCATGCCCCTGGTTGCTGTGCTCAGACAGCCCTGACAGTCGTGCTTGCTGGGGTGGTGGTAGCAGCTGCAACCTGCCCAAACTTGTTCTCTCCCAGCTGTGCTCAGTCATGCCCTCAGACATGGGGGCACACACGCACACATACCCTGCCATAATGGTAACAGCATTAATTTATTAAAATTAATCCCGAAAAGTAACCATACAATAAATTTAAAAAAAATAGAATCTTGTAAAAAAAAAAACTCAGGTGCCCTCATCCCACACCTCCAGCTGGCAGCACCATGGGGTAGGGCTGGTTGGGAAGGGATGGGGAGATGAAGAGGACAGCCTCAGCAGCAGGGCTGCAGGGGGAGTGGAAAAGCTGCTGAGGCTGTGCTGCAAAGGGCAGGGCCAGCACAGCAGTGCAAGGCTGGCAGTGGGGCTGGCAAGGGTGGTAGAGGAGTGGTGGGCCCTGCTCAGCACCTGCCCCCTGCACAGAGCAATCTGGCTGGCTGCAGCCCTGGGGAACCTGCCTGGGTCCAGGCCAGCTGGGGCCCTGGCTGGCTACAGGGCTGGCCTGGCAGGTGCATCTGTGGAGAGTGGGGCCCAGAGCCCTTCCCGGGGCCCTGCTGGCTGGTGCCAACCCTTGTCCCAGGCTGTTGTTGGGGGTCATGGGAGGCAGATGGCATGGTGTCCTGGCTGGTGTTGGAGGGTGCATGGACCCGGTCTCAATGGCCTCACCTTCACGGGTCTTGGCCCACAGGGTGCAGGTGTGGTATCCCCCCCCACTGAGCAGGCAGGGACTGGTCTGCAGAAGATGGGGACAAGAGCATGTCCATCTCCCTGTCTCCTCCTGCAACCCACTGCAGCTCCATTCCAGGGATGCCCCAATGTCTCACACACTCTTCGAGTAGCCGAAGATGCCCACAGGGAGGTACTTGACGTGTGTTGGCCACTGTGCTGCCAGCTGGAAAAACTTCACATCGTTCCACTCCACCCCATCTATGGAGACTGAGAGGAGAGGGTGCAGTGAGGCACAGCCCTACCATAGCCAGCCTGTGCTGCCTGGTCTGCCCCGCTACAGCCCCAAGGGGCTGGTACCTGCCCTCACCTCGCAACATGGTGTTCTGGTGCTTGGCTGTGCAGATGAGGCGTGTGATCCCTTCAATGACTTGGCTTTTGGGTTCCAAGTCCTTTTCTTTTGGTTTCTTGCTCAGGAACATCACTGAGGACCAAGGCCAGACAGGACCAATGTTAGGATGTCCCCATCTGGACCTGAATGGGAGCCCCTGCCCCAGTGCATTGACTGACCCCTGCTGGGCCACATCTCAGCCCTGCCCTCCTGCAGGCTCCCCCCCGCCCTTTTTGCAAAGGACTGTGGCCCCACAGCCAGAGAGCACCCCAGAGTGGGCTTGGTTACCTTTCTTGTTTTTCTCCTTGGTGACCACGGTCATGGCCATGGTGCTGGGGGGCACCAGTTCCCCTGTGCTGGGGATGCGGCTGACCTGGAGTGAACGGAAGTTGCTCTTGAGTGTGTTCTTGATACCCGTCTCCCGCTTGTCACCCTCCTTCTTCCTGTCCAGCCCTTGTGTTGTCCAGTAGTCCACCTGCAGGCCCATCACCTCCACACCAGGGCTCAGAGACCTGGGCAAGATGGGCAGCACATGCAGCACACAGGTGCTGCCCTTGCTCCTCTCCCCCCGCTGCCTCAGGCTGAGGGGGCCTCGTTTCCTTACCCAGCACCTGAGAGGCCACTGCTGACGGACGGAGAGGGCGGCGGGGTGCTCACGGTCTCCTTGCCATAGGGAATAGCTGCACTGGAGGCTGGTGCTGAGCTCAGCAGGGAGGGGGTGCAGACTGTGGCATCATCCGAGTCCACTGGGGAGGAAAAGTGTGGGTTTGAGGGGTTGGGGGACACCAACAAGGGCCTCTCACAGTGGAGAAGGGAGCCGGGGGTTCCCAGGGACTCACCGGAGGCACTGAAAGACTGCTCCACTAGGCCCACCTTCACCACCTGCAAGGACAGACAAACCAGAGGATACCCGGCATCAGCAGGACTGAGCACTGCGCCTCTCCCCTCAGCCCCTGCTGGCCCCTCACCACACTTACCCCCACAAAGGGGACAAACTTCTGGCAGGAGTCCTCGTCGGGGCTGCAGAAGGAAGAGAGGCTGGTCAGGGTGTGGGCGTGCTGAGCACCGATTCCTAGGTGACTACTAACCTTGTGCCCAGGCAGCCCTGCACTCGCAGGGGTCAATGCTGGCTCACATCCACTGGGACCATCTCCTCTGCCCTCCCTCCCTGAGACCCCCTGTCCCCAACATGGCAGCACAGGGCACACTACACAAGGAGGCAAGGAGTTGTCCCCTCCAGTGCTGGGAAAGGGCTTGCATGCGGGAGGGCAGCCCTGCCCCACTGTGGGGTCATGGCTCCTCTGCACAGCAAGAGGGATGGAGGCACATGGGGAAAGGCGGGGAGGGGCCAGGCAGCGGCACAGCAAGCACAAGCCAATACCTGATATAAAAATCAAAATAGAGACTTCTCTTCCTTGGGTGCCAGAAACCAAGAGAAGGGAGAGGTGAGAGTGCAGCTGGAACATGAGCATCAACCCCCAGGCAGCACAGTACCAGCTTGCAGCCCCGCCCAGCCCATCCCAGCCCTGGCAGCTGGTCCCCACCATTGGGGCTGTCACAGTCACAGCTACTGGAGGGGCCAAGCACACCAGGAGGTGGCGGGGAATGGTGCTACAGGCCTCTCACTGTGGGACCCCAGCTCCCTCAGCACCCTGCTGCTCGTCAGCGGAACGCAGGGCCTCACTCACTTGTCCCCTGTGTCCCACATCCCTGTCCTGGGCACGTCCCAGACCGGGGCCGCATGAGGGAGGGCAGGAGCCCTGGGGCCACACTCACCTCTTCTGCTTGTAGGTCAGCATGGCCTCGGAGATGGGGAGCTGGTGAGAGAGACTGGCTCCAGCGATGAACTGGGCGACACGGCCTGCTATGTCCACAGTGTCTGTGGGCACAAAGAGCCGTGAGGACCTTTGTGGGTCCAGCTGGGCTCCCCCTCAGGGCACTGCTGACACCAGCCGGCCCTGCTCCTCACCTGCGGTGGGTGGCTCAGCCCTGCTGAACAGCTCCCGCCATGCCGTGTCCAGGAAGAGAGTGCTGTATTTGTTATCCACCGAGGCCAGGTACTTGGCCAGAGGGTGAGAGCCTGCAGGGGAGAAGGGCAGTGTTGGCTTCAGGCAGGGCAGTCTGGGGAGGTGGGAGAGGACAGCCTTGGGGCTGGGCTCCCGGTGGCTCTCACCCAGCGGCACGAGCAGGAAGCGAAGGTAGTTGAGCCAGTCGGGTGTCTTGCTGGCCAGCTGCTCCACAAAGAAACGGAGGACAACACTCAGGTAGCTCTGGTCCCCTGCCACCACCACCTTCACTGGGGGAGGCATGTGGGAGTTACAGTTACAGCTGCCAAAGGGAGAGGAAAGGAGACCATCAGGGACGTGCAGTGGCTCAGCAGGTGGGCCAGGGGACATGCCCTGCCAGGCCAGCTGACAGAAACCCATCGCTGAGAATATCCAGCTTGGTGTGCACTGCCACAGGCAAAAGCAGTACTGGGACCCCCCCCACTTTCCCCAGGGTCTACACCTGTTTCTATAGTAGTGTCCACAACCCCAAAGGGTCCTAATGAGCCCTGGAGAGCCAGGGCCATACCCAGCCCTTCTCTGAATCCATATGATGCCACCAGGCTGAGCCCAAGCTGTACTCACTATCGCTGGATGCGGGAGACAGTGGTGTTGAAGGCTGCCTGGATGTCCGCCACGGAGCAGGTGGATACAACCAACTGCTTGTGCGCCTGGAGCTGCTCACTCACGTACTGCCAATGCAGAGAGCTCAGGTTAAGGCACGCTGGAGGCATGGCTGTGCTGGCCGGCACCAGCCCATGCCTGCCCTGGGGTCCTGTGCCCCCTGGGTTAGAGCTGGGACACGTGTCCCCACCCATGCCATGCAGGGAGGCCGAAACCATCAGGTCACTCACGGCTGCATCCTGAGCATCCCCGCTCCTCCCAGCTCTGCTCTAGGGGCCAGCCAGCCCCCTGCTCTCGCCTCTGAGCGCAGCAGGCACCACCCTTGCCATGGCAAGGGCAAAACTGTCCCAAGAACCAGGCTATGTTCCTTGAGATAAGCGGTTTGGTCCAGAGACCCTCTGACTTAAATCCTGCCATCCCACAGCAGGGCTCAGCTCTAGGCTCAGTCTACCTCTGCTCATTCCCTCCTCTTGCTCTCTCCCACTGTGGCACTCCAAAATCCTTCTGTCTCTTCAGGTGTCTGCATGCAGTTCAACAGTGGTAAAACAGGCAGTCAAGCCAGACAAGGGGGCTGGTTCTGGGAGTGGGCAGAGACCCTTTTTTTCCTATCCAGGACAAGTGGAACGAGCCAAGAATGCACAGCCTGAGTCAAGACTCCACCGCCTCTCACTGAGAAGCCCTTTCTTCTGCCACAAAATTTTCCAGCACCGTTTCTGGATGCCAGACGTAGCTGCAGGATCCCCAAGGGGCCTCACAGGTGTTTTATCTAACTGCATGTTTGCACACACGTACATTTCCCTGCTCACCTTTAGCAGTCAAAAGCTTTAGCTTTACAGCTCCAGGTATGGGGGAGGCAGGTGCTTGTCAGGGGCTGGGCCTGTCCTCACACCCTGCCCTGCTCTGATGATGTAGTTAATGCTCCCTGGGAGTGGCAGGTGACACTCTTCCACCTCTCAGTGCGAAACACCTCTGCTGCTTCCCAGGGCCTGGTGCCCACAGAGAAGGGAGCCCTTTGCCAGGGAATCCAACAAAGCTCTCACCCATGGGGTTCCTGGGAGCCAGGACCAAGCAGTGAGGGCCTAAGGCACAGTCTGCTAGCCAGCCTTTCTGGGACTGATCAGAACATCCATGTTTTGAGGACCCAGTGATGCTGTGCGATGGAGGAGACACACCTGACTCTTGTGTATGTGGCTCAGCACCACGTAAATGCATTGCCTCCCTGAAGGAAGGGCCACAATGGGGGACAGGAAGGCACAGCTGGTGCCAGTTTCCCTAGGACACTCTGCAACGATTGGGAGAATCCACCCTGCTTCCAGCTGCCCCTATGCATCCAGCTCCCATTGCACCCACTCACCTGCCCCTGCCACTCGGCGACATTCACCAACACGATGCTCTCGGGGAGCTGCTCATCTGAGACCAGGATCTGGTTCAGCTGATCGTAAACAGACTTTCGAGGCACCTGTGACAGCATCGCCATGAAGATTAGCCCCAGTCAGCCGCCTTGGACGCTCTGCCCATGGCTGAAGACCTGGCAGAGCTCTTGAGTAAGAAGCCTCCAGATGGGATGGCTCCCAAGGGCCTCACCTGGGTGCTATGCCATGAGTCTGGAGAGCTCTCACTGTCCAGGCTGCTGGCACGGCCACCCTGTCCCTTTGAGCTCTGCCGGTCCTTCACAGAGGTACTGCGGGGACGCCACAACTGCTTGCTCTCTGCCTTGCTGTGAGGGAGAAGCAGGAGAGGCAAAAGTGTTGAGGAAATCTCATCTCCAACAACCCCCACTCAGTTCAGGGAGCCAGTGTGAGCTTGCTCAGCCCTGGCAGGGGGCACAGACCTGCCTTACCTGGGGGATACGGCACTGGGGAGCTCGGCTTTGGTCCCAGGGCCCAGCTGAGCCAGTCTGTCCGCGCTGCCCTCCCTCATGGCAGCCTCTGCGGGGGCCAGCCGGGAACACGGCTCCTCTGCCGCCAGCTCCTGAGGGCCACACACAGTCACTTCACACTCACTGCTCTCCTCGCTCCTACAGCGAGCAGCCCTGCACCCATGGGTGCCCGTCATCGAGAGACTCCTGGTGGCCCTCCTGGAGAGCCAAGGCTGCAGGGCCTTGGGAGGGCTGAGCTGCACCTCCTGCAGACCCCAACACTCCTTCAACTCTTGCTGCTCTCCAGCACAACCTACTTGTCTTCCCAGCCCTGCTCCCAGCCTGGTGGGCACCCCTGGTGCTCCAGAAAGCAAGGTGGGGTTTGAGACAGCTCCACATCCCATAGCCTGGACTCACCACTGCAGGGACCTCCGCTCCTGGCTCTTCCTGTGGTCGCTGTGCTCCTGGCTTCCGCTTGTCTGCCTCGCCCTGGGGGACAGGGAGTGGGGTCAGAGCAGGATGGAGCACTCTGGGCAGGACAGCTGCCAGTGACCCACACCTGGCCTCACAGAACACATGCTCCCACAGGGGAGTCAGGCATCCCCCTGGGACCGGCCCCAGAGGATGCCCCCCATTGCTACCTGTCTGCCTGTGCTGGGAAAAAGAGGAGGAAAGAAGGAAAGGAGCAGCCCCAGGCAGATGCTGCCAGGAGCTGTGGTCTCAGAGCGTGGGCACTGTGGGGGTGCTGGGCTAGCTGGGGAGGGAAAGGGGCAAGAGGTGGTGGTGGTGGTGTAACTCACAGGGCTGCCCGACTCTTGATCTTGCCCTTTCTGGCTGTGCAGACTGCCGATCTCAGTCTGGGAACCAGAATGAGAGACTCCCTCAAAGAAACGCCTGCAGAGAAACAGACAGACGAACGGACGGACAGACAGACAGACGGGAGAGAAAAAGGCAGGAATAAGAGAGGAATGAAGTCACCATGATCTCAGCACACCCCCACCGGCCTGTCCCAAGCACAGAGCTCTGTGGAGAGGTCTTCAGTGGGACGCAGGCCCAGACAGCCAAGTGTCTGGGCGATGCACAGCTGAGGAGCAGACCTGTCAGCCGTGCCCCCTGTGACCCTGGGGAGCTGGAGCCAGGGTCTCCTGGTGCTTCCTGCCTCAGGTGATCCCCTACCCCTGCAGCAGAGGCGAGGAGCTGCCACCTTGCCCCATCCCGCTGGTATATGGTCTCTGTCAACACCACAACTTCAGCGTGCCTCTGAACCTCTCTGCCTCCTCTGCATCATCATAGCTTCCACAGATTGCTGCTGCCTTCCTTTCTGCTTCCCCTTTTCCAGGGATGGCTCCTTGCCTCCGCCGGCTGCTGCTGCACACTTCCAACTGCAGTGTTCACGTTCCCTTTCTGCCTTCCCCTTTCCCGAGGCTCTGAAGATCTCAGTATTGCACACAGAACCACACCTCAGGTAGTGCAGTACTTAAATTTGCCAAGGTTTCGGTCTCTGAGCTGATGTTTTGGTAGAGCTGCATAGTGCAGCTCCAAGGTCCTGTTTCCAAGTCACCGTAGTTCACACAGGAACTCTCTTGGGGAAGCCAGGACAGTCTCTGCCACTACAGTGTGAGCTTCCACCTTTGCTAACCCTTTTTTCACACATTATTCATTTGCCAAGGACCCCTTTCACAGCCTGTGGGCTGCTCAAAGACCAGTCTTTAGGAAACAAGCAGGGTCTATCACTGGTCTACCTCTTGCCAGTTTTCCCGGGACCTTTACAGCAACTAAAACCCACCTGCAATGTGTGACTTTCCTGCAGGAGATCTGAGCCAGATTCCCTCTAAGCTGTGTGTATGTGCTCATTAACTCCCAGGAAATGTTTTGCCTGATGTGCCTAGTGTGCAGATGGGGCTATGAGGTTGCAGGTTTCTAGGGATGGCCATTGAGGCATAAGAAATAGAGAAGTTCTTCTGTTAGGACTCTGTCATCAGAGTTTCTTGCCATTGTTTTCTACTTTTCTCATCAGGATATACCTGCAGGATACCTCCACACCTCTGAACATCCTGCCTGCTCCTTTTATTTTCCTTTTAGCATGCTTCCTCATTTGTATACAGCACGCTGTACTGCCAGGCACGACAGTGTTTGTCAGGTTTTACTGCTCCTAAAAGGACATTCCATCTCTGTAAATAAATGATGGTTCCCACACAGAGCAGCTCTTCAGCAGCAGTATTTATACACTGGTTAGGAAAAGTCAAGGCTTGATTTTCCCCTCACTGGCTCTGTGACCAGTTGCTTCACATCATGTTCATTTACCAATGCTTCAGGTTTAGAGTCACAATAGTGCCCTGGTGGGACATTTTCTACAGGCCACACTGGTATAAATTATGTCTCCTTTTACTAAAGTATTTCTTCTCTCTCTACCCCTCCATTCTCTGCTACAAAATCGCAGGCACTGTCACCACCCTGTACAGTCATTACTTTACACTTGCCTCTTCCCAGCCAGAAATTTCAATCCATACAGGCTATATTAGTAACTTAAGAGTCAAACCAGAAAAACATGTAGGTTTTCTAATAGTTCACCCCTCAATCAGCATCTCTTCCATACTCCTCTATACTGACCCAAGTAATCTCACCAGAATGTGACATACCCTCGGTGCCACTAGCACCACAAAGAGGTATCTTCATTCTCTCCTTTTTCTTAGACATTGGATGTGTCTAGATTGTATTATACTTCCTATGGCTTTCGAAACTCCATCGAAATTGGGCTGTCTCACCCTTCCCCATGAAAACTGTGCTTGTTTGTGCCCTCTGCCACTTGCAATTCAGAAGCTTTCATCCCTCAAGGATGGCACATCAAGCATAGAGCTCTTCTGCAATTTAAAGGCTCTGCAGTTTAAAGGCTCTCCTCCTACAGGCACGATTGAGCCCACCTCTCAGCACACTGAGATTTAGGTAAAGCCCAGTCCTTCTGCACAGCCTCCTCCTGTTCTAAATGAATTTGGCCCCCCTTGTCCCGTTCATTTTCCCAGTCACCTATGAAGACATTTGCTCCTTCACCTTTGGCCTTCAACCAACAGGTACGACTTGAAGTCCTACCTAACAGCCTCGGTTCCAGCTCCAGTTTTGCCCCAGTGCAGGAGCAAATTGATGTCCCGTGGCTTCCCCGGCTGATCAAAGGGATCAGCTCCACTGGCCCAATCCAGGGCACCAGCCACTTCTCACCATGAAGGACTGCACACCATTAATGCCCTTGCTCCACAGAGACCTTCACAGTGTCTAGCAAGGCTGTCTATGACAAGAAATCCATCGTGAGGATCGCCTCAGATTTACAGGCTGGGCTGTAATTTACCCCCTGAGAAGGCTACACAGCACTTGGGAACCACGAAGTGCTACACGAAACACCTTGGCGGGCGGCTTCCACATCTCCTTAGAAAAACCAGAGTCCCAGAATTTTGTGAAGCATTCCCTTGTGAATTCAAGGGATACCCACTCAGCACTGCCAGAAACTGAGGCACCAGAGACCAAACCAAGCCAGGGACGCTTTGTGAACAGGATGAAGAACCGCTCAGAGCCCAATAGGGTGTCCTTCCAGAAACAGCACCAAACACCCCAGGAAGATTGTAATGGCGGGTACCAGCACAAACCAGCACTCACTCTGGAATGCTGTTCCAGTGACCAGATGTTTGCAAGTAGGCACTTGCAGAACCAGGGTGGGGGTCTTGCATTTAAATACTCTCAGTAGACTTTTCTTATAGTTTCACATAGTTTATATACATAAACCACCATCTGACCATAGAAAGACCTTCTTTTATCTCCCACAGAACCTCTGTCTCCGTTGATGAGAGACCATGTGAAACTCCTTTTGGAGTCCAAGCAGATCACTTAAGCAGCTTGCCCATGTGCCTGCTGTCTCCTTCACAATGACTTGTGGGTTTGTGGAAAACACTTCTATCATGTTCCTGTTTTTTCCCAAGTGGCCCATGGGTTCCAGAACCCAGTGGAATTAATTTCAAACAGTTTGCCTGTGGCAAACCGTGCCTGCTACTCCTGCTAAGTACCTTCAGTGGGGATACCAACTACTCCAAATCATATATATACACATATATATACCTATGTCTATCTATATGTATATGTATATTCACATATACATATATATATACACACACATATATATATTTTTTTTACATGGCAGGGGGGTTGGCACTAGATGATCTTTCAGGTCCCTTCCAACCCAGGCCATTCTATGATTCTATAAATAAAAACTATAGAAACAACAATGCCAAGTGAGCTTGGCTTGACTACAAGAGACCCAGTGCACTATGACGCAGTCAAGTAGAAAGACAATAAAAGACAACTTTTCCCACAAAAAGACAGCACAAAAGCACAAGAGCCATGAGCAGAGAGGCCAGGTTGAGCACAGATCACATGGGAGCAAAGCCTGGTTTCCCTGCATGATCCACTGGAGACCCCTGTGCTACGTCAGCAGTTCTTGGCAGAGCAAGTCACCAGTGCCTGGGGAATGGGGTCAGGAACAGCGCTGATGGTTGCTAGTCACATCTCCACGCAGGGTGGGAACACAGCATGCACATCTCACAAGGACTGGTCCAAGCAGTCACAAAGTGCTCAAAAGACAGGCATGCTTCAGTGTGGAGAGGCCAGAGAACACCAGGATCGTCGGCAGAAAGAGCTGGGAGCAGCCGGGGCTTAGATCAAATAGGACTCTTCCAGCAGAGCAGTGTCAGGAAAATGGCAGTGTCAGGCTGGCAGAAAAATGACACTAAACGTGAAGGAAGCCAGATTTAATGGGTAGTTTTGAGTGAGGAGCCAGTGGTGCCAACAGAAGATGGCAATGGGAGCGGATACAAGACAATGCCTGCATCAGCCCAAGCAACAGAAAGGCGTTGGAGAGCACTTCTCCAGGTCCCATAGGCTGTGCTGCTGGCCAGGGACTCCCTGCCACCCTTACCTCAGGGTGGGCTTGGGTGTGCTGTGCACACTCTCATTGTCCTCGATCTCTGGGCCGCTGTCGCTGTTGTTGCACTCTTCCAGGCTGTCATAGAGCAAGCCCAGGTCTTCTTCCACCTCCTGGGTCTGGTCTACAGGGTCAGAGTCCAGGACCTACGGGAGCAAGCCCAGACAGCAGTGAAGAGATAGGGAGTTACCTGCATCCCAGAACAGGCATGTACAAGCTGCCTGTCGGTCACGAGGCACACCATGGCACTGTTCCCACCTCAGGGAGGCAAATCCAGGCTGTGGAAGAATCCAGCGACATTGTCATTGGGCCAAAGGATGGTGCCATGAGCATGACACCCAAAGGAGTCTCAGGCACCCATCACACTTACTGGCAGTTCAGACACCTGGGAGGACCTTCCCTGGCTGTGCTGCACACTCAGCCTGGGCTGTCAGCCAAGACAAGCCATCCACAGGCTGATGGTAGCCCGCGATCAGTCTAACTGGACAGGATTGCCCCTGCAATGCCAGCTCCTGGTGCAGAGCCAGTGAGTGACAGCACCCTTCTTCCCTGGGCACCTCTCCCTAACAGGAAGGTACTTTTTGATTTGAGCACAAGGCTCAGAGCGGCCTTCTTGGGGCAGAAGGCTTTGGAAAAGCCACGTCCTAGTCTTTGCCATGTCTCGCACCACCTTTGGCACATCCCTGAGCTCGTGAGCCTTGTGCTCCCAGTGAGTGGGAACCTGCACTCTGACACCCACACATCTGCAGGAGACATTGCCAGATGGGGCAGCTTTCCTGTTTCTTACCTCTTCTGTCACTTTGAACCTCTTCAGCAAAGCCACAAATTTCTGCTTGAAGTTTGGTTGCTAAAACAAAAGAAAGGAAGAAAAAAAAGATCGGCAAAATTATCGAACAACATTCCAAGCTGACTAACATACAGGCCATGGTTATTCTCTAACACGCTGTCCAGAGGTCCAAGGTCAGCTATGATTGCTCTCCCTCTTCCTTTAAATTTGCTGTAGGACTTGGACCACCTCTGTACTCCACAAGAAGCCACTGTCTGGGCATGAGGGAGGATGCAAGGACTCATACTTCCTCTGCTACAGGCTGGAATAGCACTTCATTTAAATCCTTTTTATCCCAGACCATCTGGTTGAGCAATACTGCCTTCAAGCAAGGAAAGATGGGGAACAAACTAAGGGAGAAGGTGGCCAGGGATCTGCAGGGCTGAAGTCAACAGGGATGAGAAGTTTGGAGAGCAAGGGTCTGGGAGAGCAGCTCCTCCCTTCTGCAGATATGCAGAGGAGCTGCTAATAGTTCATCTTTCTTTGTGCCTACCTTCCCCTTCCTCAAGAAAGGAAAGAGACCATGTCACAGCAGCAAGTCAAAACTGTGTTGCACACAGATCACCACTGACACGAAGCCAGGCTGAACACAGCACAGACCATGAGCTGGGACAGAGCTCTGAGCAACAAGCTGGCTCATTAACGGCAAGAGTTTTGCTCCTTCTCAGAGCCAAGGGCTCTCTCCCCTGCTCTGCACCAGGGGCAGCATCCCTCCTTCCCAACACCCCTCACTGCCTTCAGGGAGGGGAGAAAGTGAATCCCTTCCATCCCTTTGATCGTGTTGTAAATGCTGATGTTACTCTGGTCATTGATGTGGTTCGGATCATTTTCCTCCTGGCCTTCTTGGTTTTCCTCAAGTCATCCTCTTCATCAAACAGATCCTGCAGGCAAAAAGTCACAGCACATCAGAACAACTAAGATCGGGGAGCAGCACCTCCTAAAAGTTCCCCTGACCCATTTGCCCTTCATTTTGAAAAGCTTTGATCCACTCTGCTCCCAAAGTGTTGTTTCTCATTTCTGCTACCTGTCTCCATGGAGCTCCTTCTCCCTCCTTAGCATTGTCCCCCTTCAGATCTTCTTTCCCAGCACTTCTGTCCCCAGGCCCCTCCAGAAAAGATTGTATCAGCAAGATTAAGAGGAGACACAGCCTCCTCATGACCCGTGTGTTGTTCTCCTGCTCTCCCTTCTCCAGAGTTAGCTCAGAGAGTGCAGCACAAGAATCACAAAAGAACATTTTTTACCAGGATCTGCCTTAGCAATATGCACAACTCCCAGGGACATGGGCCCCCGATGTATTAACCCAGCATGATGGGACAGGTAATCTGGAGGACCCTTGTGAGAGACTGAAATGTTAATGGTTAATGACTTGAACAAATGGCCATTTGCAAAAGCAGCAGGTGCTTTGCTGAGGCCCAGCAAACCGAAGGGGAGGAGGAGAATTTTTAGATGCCTGGTGGAAGAAGCCTCTGATCTGCATAAGAACAGCCTAGGTGCAGAGGGGTGAGCACCCATCGACAGAGGTTGACCATGACAAACCAATCTTAGCTTAGCAACGAGCTGGGTTTTGAGCCAGATAAAGGAAGAGGCCACAAGAAGCAGATCCTGCTGGGTGGGATAATGCTTTTCATCGGGCTGATATCCGCCCTTACACAACTGGCTGAGGTGTAAAACTTCCTTCCCCACCCACCCCCCCCCCTTAGGCCTGAAGGTATTCATCCCTTCTGATGGGGCATAACTGGCTCAACTACGCTGAAGTGAGAGAGAGTTCTCAT
>VZTA01014641.1:13552-56257 GCA_013398855.1 Mohoua ochrocephala
AGGCCTTTCACCAGAGGACTGCACCTAATCCACAGGGTTGCAACAGAGCCACAGTGTTACATCAGACAGTGTGAAACTCCCCACTCCAGGGGAGGTACCTGGGCATTCCCACCTGAACCTGAATGTATATTAACCATTGAACTCTCTGTTTTAGGGGTTTCCCCCATCAAGACTGTGACCATCAATTTGACCAAGCAACAATCAAGTCTAAATCCACAGGTGGGGATATCTTTCCTCTCCACTCTACTCTTATCCTTTCTTTACATCTCTTTCTTTTTCTTAGATATTAAGTGGTATCTTTATACTTTTATACTGTTGCATTAGTACAGGTAATAATAACCAAAATGGTTACATACCTCCTTTCCATTGCAACCAAGTTGTTCTGAAACAAACCTGCCACACAGATACATATTTATAAACACTGGTCATCATCCAGTGTTGCTTCACTCTAATCTGCCCCAAGGGACCCATTAACAAGAACCTCAGTTACCCTCAGATCCTAACAACCCTGAACAGGGGTTTGTCCCTGTGCTTTATCAGCACGCTACCACAAGGCTTTCTGTGGCCTCGAGTACAGGCACAGCAACAAGAGGACAGCAAACAGCAGTGACACCGCTCGTCGCGGGGCTGGGATGGGTCTGCCACCTCGGACCATTCTCAGACCTAGAAAGTACTTCTTCCTAAAATCCCTGTTCTCTCTCAAACAGTGAGGAGTCTCTGACCTGTTATCACAGGGAGAAGGGAGAAAATCATGGTGCAAGATGGAGGGGGCTCAGCAGGGGTTTTCTGCTCCAAAGACAGATGGGTGAGACCTGTGGCTCTCCAAAGTCCATTGCCTCACCATGGACTTGACAGCAGCCCACAGTTCTTTTTGCTGTCAAGTATTATGGCTCTCAGCCCTCTGAAACAATGCCAAATGTTTACGAGGGGATAAGAGGGCTCAGGGTGATCAAGAGCCTCAGCCCCTGACTCGTGCCCTAGAAACAGGACCAGGACACAAGGCATCTTGTCAGGCCTCCCTTACCTGACCCTGCACAGCATCATCACTGGCTTCCTGCTCCGAGGAGAAGCTGTCGTCCTCTTCTTCAGAGTAGTTATCGATGTCTGGGGAGCGATCTGAAAGCGACAGTGCAAATGCCCCAGCTAAGCATGATGCCTGTCATGGCTCCAGCAAAAGGACCGGCATTGCTGGCAGCACTGGGGGACACACTCCATTATCCGTGTTTGCCCGCGGGTCTGAGCACTAAACACACCTGAAGCTTTGATTTTAGGACCCGAGGGGACACTCCCATCCTCATGGTCAATGGGCTGACTGGACAAAGAGTAGATGCTGATTTCGGCCACTCGAATGTTCACATCCTTCATGTTGCTGTGGAGGCCCAGGAGTTGCCCGCCATCCGTCGGGTGCTGCATGACCTAGACAGACAGACAGACAAGCTCCCTGATAGGGTGACACAGTGGCAGCTGGCAGCCCACCCCTTCTACATTACAGCCAGCCAACAATCCAGAACAATCACAGCAATGAGACCTTGCCTGCCAGCCCAGTTCCCTGCCCGGTGCCGGCACAGGAAGGCCATGTGGGACCCCACTCTGTTCCCAGCACCCCATACCTCAGCCATGTTAATGATTCCCACTGCCAGGGTCTTGTAGCCCAGGATGGTGCGGTTCTTGTATCTCTTCCTCCGCTGCAGCATGATCTGTAGTTTGTTGCCATCTCTCTTGAGGAAGTGTGGGTACTGAGGAAGGGAAGCACACAGAAAATGGCAGCATGAGGGCAAGGCTCAGCACGACACACAGGTAGAAACTCTTCCTCAATGCTGATGTACAGCAGGATCTGACCTGCTGAGCTTTGAGGTGCCCTTCAAAGGCCACCTGCACCTCTCCATCATCCTCCGAATGCCAATGCCCTCCAGCAAAACAATCCCTGGAGCAATGGAGCAGCTGGTCAGCAGCAGGAATCTGTTCTGCTATGATCTGGGCATGGGCAACCACAGGAGGCCCCTCCACAGAGGCTGGGCCTTTCACACTTAGCCCCAAGGTTGTGCTTGCTGAAAAAGGCAAGGGAGCTCAGGGGACCAGGCAACACCAGGTACCTGCAGCGAGAAGGTCAGCTCCAGCTCGGTCTCCATCAGGCCCCCAGGCGGGAGGACGTATTCATTTGACCTCAGGACTCGCTTTGAACCCTGCAGGAAGAGTGGCAGAAGCACACACTGAGCTTGACCACAGACTCCGCTGCACCACACACGCACAAGCCAATGGTGTTCACAGTCCACAAGGCAAGAGAGAACGCCCTGATTCTGTTCTGTTCCACCTTGCAGAGCCACCTTTCACACGCCTGCCAACGCTTTGCAAAAGCCTGCAGTATCCCCTGAGCTGCCAGAGACCCCTTCTCCTTACCCACCTGCCAGGGAGCACCTGCTCTTCACAAGCCTGCTCTGCTTAATGTGGCTCTCTGCACCCAGAGTGCCAGTCCCATGCTGTGGAGGGACACTCCTGGAGCCAGAGGGAGCCATGCAGGGGGAAGAAAAGGGTCCCAACACACTGCCTGGCTGGGAAAGGGACAGGACGTGGTGACATCTCTGCCCCCAAGCAGACAGACCCAGTGCAGATCCCTGTCTAAGCACAGCTGGCAGGATGGCTCTGCTGGGACCAAGTCAGGATGTCCAGAACAGGGGTCCCCCTGCTTGCTTAGCCTGTGTCTCAGAAAACTCTCCTAGCCTCTTCCTCAGGCAGCAGCCTTTATCTCTCCACACACAGAGATGGTTTTTACCAGAAGGGCAGTAAGAGAGGCACTCTAATCATGTTCCCACTCCAACTCTTTCTTTTACTTCTGCCCTATCTCTACGTCTTGGTTTCTGACAGAAACACTGAATGACTTGGGGGCAGAAAAATGCTGTCTGCATGCACCAGGCTCTCTTGGCTGCAGGGTGGCACGACCCACAGATCCTCCCAAAAGCTGTTTACGATGCTGTTCCCAGAGACCGTGCCAGGAGCAAGGCTTTCCTGCGAAAGGTCTTCCTAAAACGGAAGAGAGGAGGTGGAGCTCATCTCCTTCACCATCTGTGAGCCTTCCTGGCCAAGAATGCACTGACCCTTCCTGAACTCTTTTCTGATAACAGATGATAGGCACTCACAGTGACAGTGACCATTTACTTTAGCACATTTACCATTTTCTCTTTGTTGCAGAGAGATTATCTACCAAAGATTCGTTCTTTCGTCAAAACACAAAGAGAAGTGCAATCACTCTCTTTGAAGGTGCTATTTCTGGGGAAGGAGTTATGGCAAAGAAAAGGTGAGGATACCCTGGGCGGTGTGTCCAGGAAGTGATGGTTTCATAATCATTGCTGTCCTGTGCCTTACTGTCCTTTACCACCATGGAAGTTACAATGCCCAGCCTCAATCCCAGGCGAATCCAGTCCCTCAGGGAAATGCCAACGCACATCCATGTGGCATTGCAAGGACTGAGACAAAGGCTGCTTCATTGTCCCAGTGCAAGCACAAGGACACAGAAATATTGAGAATCCTCCACCCTTTGAGAAATTCAAGCCTCAGTTGGACATGGCACTGAGCACTTGATGCAGCTCAGCTGTTCTGCAATTTGAGTAATACCAGGCAAGACCAATTTCTCTGCAGAACAGTTGAGCATCCCTATGAGTACTACAGAAAAACTTAATATCAGACTGTTACAGTGAAAATCACGGATGACAAAGACTGTCAAGGAAGGGAAAAGCAATAGGGACAAGTGGTGGTCACAGATTTTTTCTACCTAAGAGCTGAAAACACACAGGAGCTTTCACCACAACACACAGGCACACGACGCCCAGGTCTGGTTTGCCAAGGTACAATCCCAAATTTCAGGTATAAATCTGTCCTGATTGGTCTGGTTTATAAGAGGGTTGAGGCTAGAACAGCATACCACCCCAAGAAAAGGAGAGAGAACTTATATAAGCACTGGACTAGGCAGACAGCAAAGCACTGACCAGAATTCAAGCTGAAGGTGCATTTTGGGAGAGAACAGCCCATTAATATAATAAACAAATTTAGGGTTTAGCTAGGACTGCTCAGGCAGGAGTGGAAAATACTACAAGTGGTTACAAAGAGATAAGAAACAAAGCATGAGTGAGGCATAAATAGAAAAAACTCTGCACAGTAAGAAAGACTAAAAAAACCCAAGTTCCTTCAGGGAGCAGGGCTGGGGCAGCGGGCAGGCCTGGCAGAGGCAAACGACCTTTTTAGCCTGGCCTATTTTGTAGCACACACTCTTGTCTGCTACGTAGTGACTGCCAATATCATCTCTCTACAGCAGTACCAAGGTTTGAACCTGAGTCACCAGCTGTATCCTGCACGCAGATGCAGGAAGATCTGCATCCACGGCACCTGTCACAGGAGCTGAAAGTTCTGGGAATGCTGGGGCTTGTTTTCGTCTCTCTTTCTTTGATTGTTTCCTCTATTCCTGGCTCAAGACAGGGTGATTGTGAACTACAGACTCTCTGCCAAGAGGGAACAGTGTGTTTCCCTTCATGCCATAATCAGTTGCGATACCAAGGCAGGTATCTGCAGCTTTATGGAGCTGAGCCAGCACACCCGCATCTCTCAGTGCCACACTGAACAACGCACAGAAGGAAATGCTCTATGACGTCTCCAGTCTGTTAAAACAAATAACGAGGGATAAAGGTTTAAAAACCCCTCAAGTAAATGAGAGCAAATCCCCTTTTTCACAGTAGTTCAGGCTTTATCTCACTCAAATCCACAGAACGTTATATATTCAAATCACCCCTGGGAAAATAGGTAAGTTCTGTAGATGAAGAAAGTTCCCTCAGTCCTTTGACAGTGGTATTTTCAGATGAAGGAGCAGGTAACAGCACATGGCACACTTGGAAGCTGTCTCTCAGGACCAGAAGGGCACTGTGAGGAGGAGATCAGGTGTTCTGGACAGGCTGACACTGTCCTTTGGGTCACGTACATTTTTTGAGCAGGCTGTCTCCAGCACTGGAGCGATCGTCTGGGTGCCAGCCCCGTTCAGGCAGGGTCAGAGCTTTGTTTCCATGCAATCTTCAGAGCAGGAACTTCCTGACCCTAACAGAACTACTGCCGAAATGAGAGAAAATATAGCTCTCCTTTCCTCTAGTCCCCAGCTGCCCCCTTGGGAATTTACAGGTCTTTTATAAATTATATGCATCAGCTGTTTCCATCCAAAAGATGGAATGCTCACTGGAAAGCCTTCAAACAGTTTCTTACTAGTGTGACTCATCTGTTACCTAGGAGAGGAGCAGGAGGAATGGATCCATCTGAGGCCACTCTGTGGGCACGCTGTGCTGAAGCTGCCTACAGCCTCCATCTGCCTCCCAGCAGCCCCAAACCCTGCCAAGGCGGCTGGTCAGGCAGGTGGAAGCAGCCTGGGGAGGCACACAAACTCAGCCCACTCCCACGAGAAGTGCTGAGCCATGGGGTAATGTGGGCAAAAGTATTCTCCTTCAGTTTTCTTCAGCTTTGCAGGGAGCCTACACCAGCATGCAGCCACAGCTATGTTGGCATGCAGAGAGGAGGTGACCATGTTTAAATTAAATCCTTGAATGCAGCCTCCATTCCCCGGCAGGGAAAGGAGCCCTGCAGTGAGGAGCCCCTGTGGCTTCAAACTGCTGAGGCCTATCAATTTCTTCTGCCATCAGGGAGCAAGATTGGCCTGTGGCAGGGTGGGGGTGGTCTGTCTGAAAGAGCTGGAGTCCCACTGTGCAGTCTCTTCCACAGTCCCGCATTTGCAGCATGCTAGGGCTGTAGCCGAGGACGTGCACGCTCAGCACGTGGCAGCCCCAGCATTGATGAGTGTGGCAGGAACCCGAGGCTCCCCAGCGCAGAGAAGCACAGACAGCTTGGGCTGACCGTGCAGGGGAGACGTGAGGGACCACCCCAGCCCTCCCAGTCAAGCATGACCCACAGCCTTCAGCTGGCTGCCAGCCCCCCAGTCCTGTGCTGCTGTCAGCTGTGGCCCAGCCTTGATTGCTTCCACATTTCCAAGGGCCAGCCAGGCAGCGCTCGGCTGCTCACGTTGTTTCCTTGCTAAAGCTTGCGCCAAAGGGGCACAGCTCTCAAGGGTCCCAGTGCTTTCAGCTCTCCTGAATGACGCCATACACACAGTGATGGAAAGGCTGGCAAAGTGGGACACTGACCAATAGTGTGCGGACCACAGCCTCCTCCTACTATCCTCACCCCCTGCCCCAGATTTCACACATTTTGCTTTCAGTTTCTTCTGTGCAAGCGAATCGGGTCTGCCATGAAGGCAAACTCCAGCTCCCAGAGCTCCACTAATACTGCAGCTTCCAGCATTAATCCAGGATTTAGATCCTAATGTGTGCGGCACAAAGAGCTCTGTGGGAGCACAAAGCTGCTGAGCTCCTGACCCACGGTGCTTTCAACGGGATCAGCTGCTTTCGTGCCAGCTGACAAGAACGAAGGAAGGACACCAGCACCCTAGCTGGGTCAGGGAAGCTGTGGCCAGGACGGCATACTCAAGATGCATTTTGTTTCCATGCTGTCCTTTGGCAGGTGGAAAGGATGTGCCCGCACCCCCAGGAACCCATCTCTCCACCACCAGCTGCAGAGAGGGCGGGGGGACCGCACATATCAGGATGGTGGCAAATTCCCCGTCCCCTTGGTGACAAAGATCCTCTCCCCTCCCCTCTGCCTGGTTCAGAGTAGAGGCGCCAGGCCTAGCAGGGATGCACAGAGAAAGGGAAGGGATAGTACAGGCAACTGTGAGATGAGACAGGGTACAAATGTCAGCAGAACATTATGCACAGAGACACCGATCCCTCGCACCCTTCCCTTCCCTTCTCACCCTTCACTCCCCAGGGAGTGATCTGGATGGAAGGCACTGCCAGAAATCATCCAGCACTGACCCTCTCTTAAAGGGTAAAAACAGTAGGATGCCAAACTCCAAACAGCAGTTTGAGAGGAGGGCTTTGGCTAGGCCAGCAGGGAGGCATGACGCATTCTGTCCCAGTGCCTGACCAAATTCATTCCCAATATCAGCCAGCACCAGGTATCTTGCTTCTGTCCCTGGGGCATCATTCCCACCTGCCTGAGAGGCAAAATCTCCCCAAGCATGCTGAGACAGAGGGGTTGGTTGGCACTAGGTAAGGGACATGCAGACCAGCACTTCACAGAGGGCACAAGGACGGGCTTGGCTGGCTGCCATCGGCAGCAGCAAGGAGAGGAGCCTACCTGGATCTTCACAGCGATAAGCACAGAGCTCAGCTCTTTGTCCAGCTCTTTCAGCACCGTGAGTTTCTTCAGGCGCAGACTGCAGAGCCTGTAAGACAGAGAGAATGGGACACATTCAGGCACCACCATCCCTGAGGCCCTGCCACATGGTACCCGGTGCTCGGAAGGCAGCCTGGATGCTTGGCCCAGTCGCAGGCACAAGCTTGGCCTAGGAACGCGGGCATTCACGCGCCACGGAGACGGCCCATTGGGGAAAAAAGGAAAGAAGGAAAATTAACAGAGCTAAAGCAGGCTTAAGGGATTAGCATGCAACAGGAAGTCCAACAGCAGGCCATGTGGTAAAGAGATCCCTTCCCAAGCAGGGCTGCTGCCAGCTCTGCTTAAATTTACCTTGGCCACAGTACTGTTTATTTATAAACCAAAGCACTTAAATCCACTCTTATCCTGGACTTAGTTAAGGCAAATGTTCCCATGCAGACATCACAACAACTCAGCTCTTCTCTTGCATGGTACCACACAGAGCTGACCTGGGAAGCAGCCCCACAGGAGGCTTCATACAGCTTCAGCCACCCTGACAACCTCAAATCCTGGGGACTCAGCATGGTAAGTGGCACTTCCAGGAAAAAGCTAGGAAGGATCCTGAGGCTAAGTGAGAAGAGCTACTTTTGCTGCTCGAAGGATTAGTCGGTGCCTGTGAGACAGCCAGCCACTCCCATCTCCTGCCTGGGAGCCTGCAGCAGGACTCCCAGGGAGACTACTTGCAAGGAACTCTGTGTCAGGGAGCAAAGCCAGACCGGGCTTTACCAGCACTAAGAGCACGCTGATGTTTTGCAAGTTACCCTCTGTGCTCCACGGCTGCATTGCTGCGGACTCTGGCTCCCAGGACTTCTGTGGATATCAGCATGCCGGACCTGAGATTCGGGCCACCCTTCCTGGAGAACAGATTTGGCTACTACCAAATACGTTTCTGTCTGACACACTGTGCTCTCTGAAAGCCTGCTTTATTTATTTTTAAAGGAAAAAACCTGCTCTTGCTATGCTGATGTACAGCAGCAATGTAGAACAATCCCAGAGCTGGAATGATAGTGAAAAGGGAAGGACAGAGCCAAACTGCAGGACAGGTTTAGGGCTTAGCAAGCACTCACCTCCTACTATGTCCCTGTCCTCCCTTCTAAAATAATTTTAGCTTGTGCAGAAGGTTTCCTGGACTGTGACTGCAACCCTGCTGCTCTGCCCTTCATGTTCTGGTCTCTCCTGGTGGAGACCAGAAGTCAGGAAGCTGGGTGTGCAGGGAAGCTCCGCATCCTTGTTTGCCAGATGGCCGCGTTCTTTCAGCCAAAACCCAGGGCTACAGACCCTAAGCTCTCATACTCTGTGCACCCCAGCACTGCAATAAGTGGTCCCATCTCTGTCCACCCTTCCTCTCTGAGCCTCTGTTTGTGGAAAGGGTGAAATCTTATCACCTGGGGCAGGTTTCTTCCTCCCCAGAAATACTTAGGCACGGTTAGGAGCGAGCTGCGGGGAGCACGGCCAAAGACAACGAGGCACTTCTCAGGCAGGGAGGGGGGGACCGAGTGCTCACCAGAAAACAAGGTACAGCAACTACATCAGATGTACTAAAGGAAAGCTTGCAGAGAGGCTAAGCTTAGCTAACACCATCACTAACCAGTGCTGATTTTGACTGTCCCTAGACAAGCCACGGAGAGAAATGAGGCTTGAACATGTAAGACAAGGACAGTACATCTACTTAAATTTTCCTTACAGCACTGCATGATAGTTACCTGCATGGAAAAGTTATCCCTTAAAGATTAAAACTTGCATAAGGATATTCAGTCTTAATTGGAGGCTATTGAAAGGTTATAATTCTACCTGGCAGTTTTTCTCCCTGTAGAAACACACTCCTTATCCAAACGAACTCATTCATTAGCTCCTCATGCTCCTCTCTGAGGCAGTACCTGGTATTTTTTCTTGGGGAAGAATGAATGCATACTGGTCAGCTCTGCCCACTTGGGCAGCTCTTTCATCTCTGATAAAGCACGCTAAAGCTTCTTCTCTTTCTATCCCTCTCCAGCTTTCAAGATCTATTTTACACAGTGAGAGACACTGTAGTCTGCCCCTGGTTCTTCCCACACCACATGCCAGAAGGCGGTTCCCCCCTTCCCCTCTCTTCTCTGCCTCCTCTGCAGCACTCAAAGATGTAAGATGCTCAAAGATACAGCTTGCACCCTGCATCTCCAACCCTTCTCAAAACAGTGCTTTCTAAAATACCACGACCCTTCCCACAGGGATTAAACATGCACGTTCTAGAGTCTGAATGTACTTGCAGCACCAGAGCACACAATTTTTAAGCAGCTTGGCTGTCCCTGATGATCCTCTTTTGATCTGTTATTCAACCAATCCCTGCATCACCCAGATTTACATCAGTGCTGAGTGTTCAGTGCCAGTACAGGGCAGCAGAGGGTCTCACACTAATCTCTGCAGATATCCACAGGACGGGATTGATCCACAGTGATCAGATGCTGCCCTGAACATTTCAGACAAATCCCACGGCAACTACCCTGTGGTTTTGTCCAGAACTGATCACAGTGTGACCCCTGCAAATCACTTTTCGGTAGACAAATTATGAATCTGGTTTTACTTACTCCTATAATTAAACAGAGCAAGCAGCGACTGCTCTTGAGCTATGGAACTACTGCAGGGACCTCCACTATACTGAGTTGTGGCAAATACGACTGTGTAACTTTGAGATAGCAACAATGACCGACAGCAATAAGGAAAATGAGCTCCGACAGCCTGACAGCCTCCTGCAACCTCGGTACTCCTACACTCCACTACAGGTCATTTACTGGAGAGAGGTACTCACTGTTCCCTGGTATTAAAAAATGCTGCCTTCTTTCCCTCACTAAATGACAAACTCGGAGCTTTTGCTCTGCAGTCTGATTGAAACACTTACAACGCTTTCACCGAGCTGGCCTGTAGTTATCTTGAAAAGGAAAGCTCTTATAACATGCATTTTGTGAAATTCAGTGCCAGCAGCAAAGCACTGCCTCCAGCGGTTGTTTGCAAAAGCATCCAATCAAGAGATCACAGAGGGCACACAGTGGCTTATTTTTAAGGAAGCCTTCCTGTCTGACCGTTCAGGACCAGAGGTAACTGTACTAATTCTAATAAATTGCGTGTTTCTTCTGCAAGGAAACTCTTCCCTGCTGATGCGAAGAATCCCCATTCTTTCCATAACGTTCCTGCTGCATGACACATCCCAAAACCACCAGGAGTCCATAGAGACGTTAATTCATTTCTCCTCTTCCCAGGGGTGCTGCATGTGCAAAGGCTACTAATTCTGCTCCCCGTGCACTTACCCTTGCTAAGAGTGGTTCTGCTTCTGTCACTTTTACCTGGCTCACCACAGTGTACCCAGTCCATAGCTGTCCTTGCAGGCAGGAGGACAAAACACGTGCAAAAAGAACCAGATATGGGTAATGTAAGAGAACGTCAGTTAAATCAGTCTGTGGTTTATTTGAAATATGCCTCACGCAGGTGATGTTCTCCATCGGAAAATCATTGAATTGTTAAGGTTGGAAAAGACCTTTAAGATCATCAAATCCAACCATTAACAAAGCATCACCATGTTCACCACTAACCTTGTAAGCCACGTACACAAGTGCCTCATCCATTTGTTTTCTGAATACTTCCAGAGATGGTGATTCCACCACTTGATTCCATCACTTCTTCAACCTTTTAGCGAAGAACTTTTTCCTAATATCCAATCTAAACCTACACTGGTGCAACTTGAGGCCGTTTCCTCTTGTCCTGTCACTTGTTACCTGGGAAAATAGACCAACCCCTGCCTCACTACAACCTCCTTTCAGGGAGTTGCAGAGAGTGACAATGCCACCCCTGAGTCTCCTTTTCTCCAAGCCAAACAGCCCCCAGCACCCTCAACCACTCCTCCTAAACTTGTTCTCTAGATCCTTCACCAACTCTGGGCATGCTCCAGCACCTCAATGTCTTTTGTGTAGTGAGGGGCCCAAAACTGAACACAGCACTCAAAGCGAAGCTTCAAACCATCAGGCAGAGGCGTGAGACCTGCTGAATCCAAGGTGTCACATCCTTTTAAGGTGACGTTATCTGCCATCAAGAGGATCAGGTCATTCCTATGTGCCCGTTGTGGCAATAGAGCTTGGGTCGCACACTGTCTCTACAGCATTCCCACTGCATGTGGAACATGGACTGTTATGGGATGTCTCAGCATAAAGGGGCATCTTTCTCCAATATTGCTGCTGCTGCTGCCAGTGATTTACCACAGGCTGGTCTTCCCAAGGCAACTGGATTCAAGAATCAAGTTGAATGGAATAATATGCGACTGGTTTGTGGTGCAGTCGCAATTTCTGCATTATCACTCCACTAACTTCATCTCATGAACATACAGACTGAAGAAGTTTGTATCATCTGGGAGCCCAAGAGAGGGAGCAGACACCATTTTATTGCTTTAAAAGCTTGTTCCCTCTCTGGGCCCCATGTGACAAGTTTTGTCTTTTCATTATTGGTTGCCTCTATCAGAGGCTTAGTCAATTCCCCTAACCCAGGAAACCGCAGCCGATGAAATTCTGCAATTCTGAAAAATCCTCATATCTGCTTTTTTGTAACCAGACACGGGAGTTTAATTATGGCCTCTATTCTTCCTGGGTCTATCATTCACTATCCCTTCCTCAAAATAAATCCTAAACATTTTAACTTTGACGCAGCTGAAGTTTGGCCACAGCTGCACTGCATCCCCATTTCTTGCCACAGTGATACATAGACATATAGGGTCTATTTTACAAGCAATCTCACCACTATTTGATATAACAAATTATGTATGTATTATCCAAGAACCAATTCACTCAATTTTATGTCATTATTGCAGTGCAGTAAACGTCAAAATTCTCCGCAGATTCAATGGACCTAATCCTCTACCTCTTGGAAGACCACAGCAAGAGGACATGAAAGCGTTTTCTTATCTACTTTTTTTTTTTCTCTTCAATAGCAAAAGGTAGTTTTCGCTTTCCTTTTCACTGAAGGGGTAATATAAAGCATTATACAACAATTTCCTGCTTGGGCAGTACTCTTTGCATAGCTTCCTCCTTGAAGAAAATGAAAGTGTTCCCCAAGTTAAAATAACTAACATTGTTTTGAAAAACAAAAAAGTTTTCTGCTGCTCTGACTGTGCCACTAAACTGGGTCGCAGGTGATGCCTTCCACTGACGAACAGAACTAATCAAATCTCCTTGAGAGCAACTACAACAGTCCTCCTCATTCTGGAGGAAGTCTTCAAATATTATCTGTGTGTTTACCACCCTCTTACCTACATAACTGTACATGTATAAAAACATGCTTTTAGAAATTTTTTCAGAAGTCTATATAAACACTATTACAAGCAAGTACTAGTCCACAGAAAATCTCAAACGAATAATAAAGCAGTGTTTCAGCTGATGTGCAACATCTGGAGAATCTGCTCTTGGCGTGGGGCCCACTGCAGCTGGAACAAGCCAGGGCTTGGAAAAGGCCAGTGTGCATCCAGAGTCACTGCCCCAACCCCGCCCCAGCCTCAGAGCCAGTCCTTATGCCCAAGTTAAGGGTCAAGCCCATGAAATGCTCTCACTGACACTGTTCCAACGTGCCAGGCCAATAATCCACATGACCTGGGAATTCATTATCCAGACACTGCCGCAGGAAAGTGAACTTGTGTTGGTCAAAGGTTCCTTGTGATGGCCATCATTCTGCTGAGCTGCCATTCCAGGTTATACCTGGCCAAGCCTCTTGGCACAGCATTATTGCACTCTCTTTGGATAACTCTGCTGTTGTACTGGCCATTTCCTCCCAATTTTGCACAACCTCAGCCAAGGGCATTCCCTTTTCCATGCTGGATTTATTTCCAATTGTTTGAAGCACTAAAACTAATTTGAAACCCCACTTTACATGCTAAAAAGGGCCTTTTATCATGTAAAAACCTCCCTTCCAGTGTGTGCTTTAGGAGGACCTTCCTCAACCTCCCTTCAGCGTGTGCCAGAACCCTCCCGTGCCTTACAAGGGAGTCCAACTCGCTGTGCCTGAGGAAGGACTCCAAACCTCTGTGCCTTAGCAGGGACTCCAGCTCGTTCTACGTGTGCCATTCCCTGACCAGGCTGTGCACATGTAAGAAAGCTGCACCTGAACCCTGAAGGGACCTGAACCTTCCCCAATACTGAGAGGGGCTCAAACCCACCGCAGTAATTTAACAAAATCGGAACAAAATGCTGCACACCAACGGAGAAACTCAAATCTACCGTTACAATTTATACTGAATCTGCTCAGACAATTTTAACACTCACCCTTTGTCTCTCCCCTGCTCCAAAGATCCAAGTGAACTCAAATGGTGCAGACACTGGTCACTCAGATGTTTGGAGAAGAGAGGCTCCAAAGGTAGTGGCCTAGGGTGCCATTGGGAATCTCTGATGCCTGACCATTCAGGATCACTCTGGCAGTCACACTCTCACCACCCGAGACTTCCACTGCTGGGACCAAAGCACCTTTGCAGCAAGCAGCTCCAGTGAACCCCCAGGTGCCCAGCTCGGTTCCCACCACACCCCACACTCACCATCGGATGAGTTTCACCCAGCAGCTCGACCCGAGGTTTCCCGTAGCAGCGTCCCAAGAAGAACATCTGGTTCTTCAAGCAGTCTAATCGTGGTGCAGACACACCATAATAGCTCGAACTGATGTCCCCGGGGTCAGCAAAGGAATCCCTGGGCTTTTGAACCCTTGCAGTCTGCACACCTGTTCCTCCTCATGCTCTTTGTGCCCCTTACACCTGCCTCTTGGTCCAACGGTGATATCTGGTCTGGGATCTTCTGCTTGTTTATTTGGGTTCTACAGAGTAGTCTCTGGGTGAGTTGGCCACCCACTGCCTCAGATGACAGTGTCCTTTGTTAGGCAACAGGTCAGTGCCAGTTCACGGCTCCTTTCCTGGGGCTCCAAGACACTTCCTGCCATCTAGGGCACAACCTGCAGCTCGCACTGCCACTGCACACCCAGATACCTGCACCTAGGTGTATTCCTCAACAGCTTTATTGTTGCATTTTCAAGGCCAATGTTTCAGCAAATGCTACACAGCTCTAAAGCCCCTGATGGAAATAAAAAAACAGAGGGACAGCTCCTAATGCTTGTAGAGAGGGAAGGAAAACAGGACAAAACCACATACATGCACAGTAGAGGAGGTGGTGTATTTTTTTTCTGCTGACATCCTGGACTGTTCAGTGCTTGGCTTACCAATCACTCGTGAATGGCAGCTCATTCTCTGGACAAGACTGTTTCCCCGGACATTTGCACTGATTTCTCTAAGTGGCAGCAGGCAAGGACCTCGGGTTTTCCTGTAGCTCCTATGCCACCCAATGTTAGAACACATCCACCTTTCCCAGCACCGGCCCTCTGTGCATCCTTGTTCAGCACTACCACCCTTATGAGACGCACAGACATGGACTAAGCCTTCAATAGTGTCAGTTTAGCTGCTCTTCAACATTTTTCCAGACTTTGACAGCTCAGGTTTCCCTTCAAGGTGATATTAAACCCTGAGACTGGGCTTCTGGGAAGATGCCAGAATTTCTATGGGGCTCACAAGGCACGGGACGCTCCCGACTCTCCCGTGCTCCTGCCAACCGCTGGAGCAGCACCTATTCCCGACACACGTTCCCGCTAGAGGGCAGAAGGCAGCCGGCCAGGACCACAAACCCGGGACGCCCTGCAGACTGGCTAGTCTCATGGAGCAGCTTGTAAAAGCGGATTTACTCCCTCTGACCAGAGGGGTGTCCATCCACAGAGCTCACCTCGGATAGCGGCCAAAACGGGTGTCAAGGGAAGAGCACGCAAACAGGGTGCCAGTGGTGAGACGCCACCCGAAACGTGCCACGGTTTTCTGAAGGCAAGATCCTCCCCGAGCCCCGAGTGGTGTGTTTGCATGAGCCACCGCTGATGCACGCAGAGGGGAGGAGAGACCTACTCCACTTTCGGAAGCCAAGTCCCTGTTGCCAGCAAACAGGAGCAATGAACTGGGACAGCAGCAGGTTCATCAGGCTCTGCAGATCAGGCATCAGGACAGGTAGGTGGGCCAATTACAGATGGATTGGGATGAAAGCCAACATCAGCCTGCTTCGAGAGCTTCCCCAAGGGAAAGAGAGACAGAGGACTCAGGGCTTGCTAGCACACTCCTGCCACTGCAACTGCTGCAGCCTGGGAAGGGCAAGTACGGGAAGCTGCACCGAAGAGGTGTAACACAGTAGGATGCAAACGACAAAACCCATGACAGCACTTGCCTCCTGGGGTCATCAAGGAAAGAGCTAGGGCCAGAGCCACCAAACACCTGCTGTGTCTCAGGTCCCTCAGCCGAGCTACGCAAGGTGGTGTGCACCACAACAGCCCTGGTGCCGACCAGCATTCCTCTCCTTGCCATAAGAGAGACATTTTGGCTCGTCTGCATCCTGGCTGACAGCAGCTTGCTACCAGTAGCACATGTCTGCCCTGCTGCCGGACCCAGAGCAGGGTTCTGTTACTGCAAATTGCAGTAGGTTTGACTTATCCCAAGTGACATTCACAAAGGAAATCCTAAAGCATGAAGGACAGAAGACAAAACCTCCCCAGGTTGTTATGTCCCTTCATTTCCTGTGAAGCATTTCACAGCTTATGGCTCTGCTTGCCTCAAGAAATCCAGCCTGTTTTCCCACATAACCATTCCTCCCCTCTATCATCTCATCATCTTCCAAGTGCCTCTAGACAGACCAAACCCAAGGCCAGTGCTCAGACATCCCAGAGGACCAGATAACACACTCCTTCCTTTTATCTCTGAGGGTTTTAACAGCAAAGGAACGTGGTTCTTGTCCCCACAGAGGCAATTTGGCTGCACTACAGGGGAGGAGGATAGGCAAAGTCATGCTGGGGAGGGCAAAGAATAACAGTATCGGTAGGGTATACATTACCAAGAGCAAGGTATCATCAAGCAATTCATCCTCAGTCAGGAGGCAAACGGGAAGAAAACAGTGTCCTGCAAGTAGATAGATCTACCTTTCCTTGTCTTGGTGGCTGGCTGCTTGAAGCTGCCTAGAGTTCTCCTCACAGCCTTGTGTCCCGGTTACCATCTCCCCCTTGGAATGGCCATTCAAGATAGACTGCAGTCACTGAAAAGAGGCCAGTGCAGTACATTAAATGGGACCTCAGCACCACTGTACTGAATTGGAGCACCTCATTTTTTTCATTTTCCCACCCCCGTGGAAGGGAAAACCCACACCATCAGGCCCTGCTGTTCTCATCGGACTGGGCAGGCCATTCTTAACTGCATCAAACGTCACCATCTCACTGTGTATGCACATTTATCGGGCATGCCCTGCTCCAATCAGCCCCTGGAAGAGTGCCTAACTCTTTATTCTCTGGGCAGATGATCTCTGGTTTGGTCAGCACCCAGCTGCTCTATTAAACACTCTGAAAGCAGCTTTCCCACCCGCTGCAGGGACCACACACAGCTCTGCCCAGGGGCTCTGACTGCCACCCAGAGGCCTCCCAGGAACCATCTTCTCTTCCATCACAAGCCTGTAGCACTCCCCTGTGCTCAGAGGTGTATTTCATAGCGCTGCAATACCCCTGAGACAGCACACAGCCACTCTCAACAGAGGCATGGAAACAAGGCAGGTCACGTCCCAAAGAGACACAACAGTCAGGACAAGGCATAGCAGGCATTCCAGGCTGGGTCAGGTGCACCAATGAGATAAGGAGGCTCAGAGAAAGGACAAGGACATCAACACCATGCGTGTCTCAACCAGCAGCAGAAGCTACTAGTGATCACCAGCAAGGGCCACCAGAGCTGCTTGCTACCAGTGTGAAAGCAGCCAGGTGCAAGGGAGGAAAGTGCAGACGGATACTGGATACACTGATTTTGTCTGGAAGACCTAAAATTCACTCAGCATTACAGAAGAGATTTGCTGGGTTTATCTAAGAGAATATAAAAATATTTCTAAATACCTAACAAGATGTACAAAATCCTCTTCCTCGGGGTTTTCAAAACTGGTATCTGACACGTGTAGCCAAACTGCAGCCAAAACTGTTCCTGGAGCAGCCACTGTTTCCTTCACAGGAAGGTTGTAACAGGCTCTGCTTTAGAAACATGCTTGTTAAAGGAGATAAGCCAACGTGCAGCACTGAGTGCACACCAGCCCCACGCCCAGGGAGTCACACGAGGAGTGGCAGATGGACCAGCAGCAGTGCTGTGCTCAGGGTGCAGAGCACTTCTTTTTCCAAAGAGCCACATCTACTACAGGCTTTCGGCTGCTTTTGTGCTGCCAAAATGTTACAATACTAGCGGGACACACCAAAGATCTGAACTGCTCATAACACTGCATCTCCAATGAAAGAATCAGGACAGTAGCTAACATTGAGATCCCTCTGCTTGTTTGCTGTCCATAGCATAGTGAGGCTGTTCCAAGCAGGAGGGCACCGATGCAGGGGTCATGACATCCCAAACCAGGACAGAGCAAGCCTGGCTGCAATAGAAAAACAGCTCTCACACAAATGTTTGGCCAAGGCCATACGAGAGTATTCCCTTTTCCCCAGTATCCCCCCAAAGCACGGAGAACAGTGACACTCTCAAACCAGCAAAGATCTCTGGGATTCCCTCTGGTTAGGCCTGCAGCCAGCAGCTCCAGAGTCCATGTGCTCTCCTCCTCAAGCCTGCTGAACCATCCTCTGATGTTCCGATGTTGCCTCCTCACATGGACAAGTGTGTGCCAGCATCTCTGCAAGCAAATAATTTCTAAACAAGACAAATGGTGCTTTCTCAAACCAATTCAAACGCAATAGCGGAAGCAAATAAAAGATAAGCCTATATTATGAAATGCTCCCTTCCTCTTCCCAGGCAGATTTCTTTAAGCACAACTCTCCTTTACAGGCGCCGTAGCTACAGATAGCTACACAGTTTCAGACTCAGTCATACAGGCAGCCTCAAAAAGAAGCGGACCACTCTGGCCCACTACCTGTTTGTGCTGTGGGCTTGTGTCTGGGAAAAGTGTGGGACACTGTAGGCAGCAGACGGAGAGATGGCCATCATCAATCTATAACCTAAATGCCACCTCCTGACTCGAGGACCGCTTCCTCCTGATCCTCCCTGCTGTGGACTGAGAGCTCCCACGCGTTTTGCCAAAAGAGAGCAGATTACACACGAGATACACATCCTTCCTACCCTGATCTCAGAGGACATTCCTGCTAATGCGGTTAGTCCCACTGTAGGAGGAAAGAGCAGCTGCTACTGTGATGCCAAACCCACCCAGCACCTCAAACTCCCAAACAGGATGAGCACTGCCTGTCAGCACTGGTAGGGCTATTCCTGCCTCCCCTTCCTAGCAAGTCTCCTCTCTCCAGACAGAATTCAATAGATAGCTCTGCCCAGCAGAGTTGTTTCTCTCTAATAGGTTTATAAACCTCTCTGTTGCTCAGGTCTCTTAAGCCACCGATCTAGACCACAGTGCAGTGAGGCCACTGTGCAGACCACACACAACAAACCCTTGTCTGAAAAGTGGGGAAGCTATGAAAGGGTAGTTGTTAAAATCATGGAAGAGCAGCAATTGGTCTGTGCATTCACTGACAAAAACAAGATCAGAAGATGGAGTGAAAAACCTGAGATCTGTCTAGAAAGACGCTACTGGTTACTCCAACCATGCCAGAGCTATCCCACACCCCACAGCAAGGAACTGCAGCTTACCTGGTGCTACAGANCCGCTACTGGTTACTCCAACCGAGGTCACTAACACAGACATGCCAGAGCTGTCCCACACCCCACAGCAAGGAGCTGCAGCTTACCTGGTGCTACAGAGCAGCTTTCCTTTTAGCATAGAGGTCCCTGCAAACACTCCAGTGTGCACTGCTTCTCCTCACCGGTCAGCTTCAAAAACAGCCCCTCCTGGCAGAGACATCCCTCTTGGAACACTACTGCAATACAAAGCTTCTGGGCTGTCTCTACCCAACTGTGCATGCTTTTCTGAGGCAGGGATGCCACACAACTCATGCAGCTGGAGTGGAAGTGAGGAGGCAGTACACATTGCTATGGCTCACACTAAATTCCCTAGCTCAGGAATACCACGGCATTTACCAGAAAATCCCAGCAATAGAACAGTGCTTTTTGTCCAGGTCCACTGACCCTGTAACATCAGGCTCTCTGGAAGCAGGCATCGAAAAGCATGAACCAGCTATGCTGCAAAAATAAATGTGTCCAGGGAGCAGCCTGTGCTCCAGCAGATCACAGCAGAGGCAGTTCCCCCTCAGGGCCCTCTGCAGGCAAAGCATGCAGGCTGCTGCTGCTGTCCACAGTCACTCCTGCTCACTGGCACCACAAGATTTTCCAGCAGGCTGCCAGGCTGTCCAGCAGACTGTCCCTACTCTCCAAGGTGCTGCAGCTTGGGCTCAGCAGTGTCAGACAGTTACCCATGGGCTGGCAGGGCCCTTGGGGGCCCCAGCGAGCAGCACACAGACCGAATAGGTGACACTCCGTGCACCTGCAACTCCTCCCTTCCAGACGCTGTCCCAGTGGAATAGGACATTCTTTCCAAGGATCGCTGCACCCATTCACCTTCTCAGCAAGCTGCAAGCAGAGCCAGGAGCTATCACAGCACACATTTCACCCAGCAAAAGGGCCCATAAATAACCTGGTGTGCCTCCTCACCACATCCTGTATTACAGCTACACTGGGCACAGGCAGCCATCAAAAGACGCCCCGGCTACGAAAATTTGAATTTGTAACATACTTTAAAAGCTCAACACCCTACCAACCACTTTGTCTCTTTAAAGCACAGTTTTTTAGTGCTCACTGAAGCACCAGAATGCCCATCGGAGAACTCAGGAAATGGAGGGACAGGTAATTTATCACACAATCCTTCCCACCAACTCACAGGGATCTGTGGCCAAAGTGAAGGATTTCCTGCACAACGGGTGCACACAAAACCAATTGGTGCAACAGAGGCACTCCTTTATGCCCATTACCTAGGCATATGCTGTCCTGTATGTGTTCAGATGCAGCATCCTTGTTTTCTCTCCAAGTACTCTGAATTTTATACAGGAGGTCGTTAAGCATTTCTGTAATGTGCTGTCCTCAGCTCTTGCACACGGGCTTTTAGAAAAACATTTGTCAGTGCCCATACTACCTTGAGACTGACACACAGGAAGCTCTGCACCAGCCAACTGAAGCAGAAGAGACAAAAATGTGGCTTTTTTTGGTTCACTGATCAAACTGTAAAACAAGCCTATAAAAGAAATAAAAGCTAGTTCCAGCCCAGAATAATACTGAAAAGTTTTTAAAACAGCCATGAGGGGACAGCTTTGAATCCCACTCTATCTAACAGTGGTTAGTAAGGGCAAGAAATAAGTCTGCAAGTGACTATTAAATTCCAGCCAAATTTAAGAGGACAAAAGTCAAGGGAAAGCAACATCGTAGAAGGAAACTTAACTAAAGGCCCAGGATCTAGACTTAGACGAAAAGGGTACCATTCAAAGCAAAAACTTAGTTCAGAAATATCTGACAGTTCCTTAATAGAAATGCTGCCTGCAGCTATAAACAGGCTGCCAGTTCAAAGGAGAGGTGAATGCCCTCCTCAGGATAATCACATATGGAGAAGAGGCAGAGGAAGCTGTTCCCCAGGGAAGGCAGATATCAAAGCACAGGGTCTTTTGTTAGCACAATTCCCCGGATGCAATCGCCCCACTCCTCCCCCACAGGAAAGATCAATCAGAGATTGTCAAGTGTTCAAAAGGGCCCATTAAGCTTGCACTGGGTGCCCACAAAGAGGCCTCTGCATCCAGGGGATCCCTTGACTGCGCTCACTGCAGCTCCCTATCGCGTTCAGCTAAGAGAAAACAAGCAGGGAGAAGGAAAACAATGCACGGAGCAGTGAGGAATACTAGGCAAGTATCACAAATTCACGGAGCTGGGAGCTTTCTAGAGGAGAGAATGCAGCACCGGTTTGTTACTGCAGAAAGGGCAGACACAAGGCACAGACACAGCAAGATGCAGCTCCACAGGAGCTTCCAGGAGCAATGTGTTTCAAAGGTGGGGTGGGAGATACAACTTCATTGTCCCGAGTCAGGATTTGGGTTTGCCAGGTGGGATAGAAACAGCCTGCTCTCAAAGCAAAGCAAAATTGCATCAAAAGCTGACCTCCAACTATACCCATAGTGCAAACAGTATCCTGAGGAATAAGAGACAGAACACCAACTACCAATCTCCCAGACCTTCCTCAGTCCGACAGTGAACAAACAAATCAACATGAAAATAACTATTCCAGGAGAGGACAACATCTGTGGAAGAAAGTGACTTCATGGAAGCTACCAGTTGCCCCCAGCACTGTAAGGCAGCCTCCCCCTCCCAGCAGACACACTGGTCCAATACTTCCCAATCAGAATCTGCTACCGAGCTAGTGAGCACACAAGTGCTGGCCCCGAGAGGTGGCCTTTAGTGTCCCTTGCACTCTGCTCCAGCTCCAGCACAGGCTGCCAGATGGCAGGAAGGAGGTGGACAGCAACATTCACGTGGCCCTGACAGGCTTATTTCCAGCTGCAGGAGGGCACTGCCACAGCTCAATTAGGGTGGTGCTACCAGTAGGATTTCAGGATGTGTCAGGCAGAAAGGGAGAATAGACTGCTAACACGAGTCACCCACATGCACGATATTTGTTCATACAAGCCAATTGCAGGAAGAGTTGAGAAAGTTATTACCATTATTTCTACATTTGCCTGCTTAATCTTGTTGTCCTAGTTACCATGGCCCTGGTGACTAAGGCAACCAGTCTTGGCAAGTAAGACGCAGAACACAATGAGATGTAATACAAATATTTAAAGATGACTCTCAAAGAGCAAAAGCAGAAACAAGAAAAAGCAATTCTGTGCTCCCAGCATCACTCTCAGTCTCCCTTCATCTACTACGTTCCTCATCACCTCCACAGGAGTTTGAGAATGGATACTCAGGTGTGTTTGTGGTATATCCAGGAGACCTGAGGTGGGCTGCAAACCCAATTCAAATGAGCCAGAGCTCCCCTACACGCTCCCTCTTCACAGTGAGTTAACTGTACAGACATTAACATGCACGGTCCTGTGCCCAGACTGAAGATCAGAACTTGTGTTACCATTCGATAAACAGCTCTTCTCTATCCACGGATGGTCTCTGCGGCATCCAGGCTCCAGGTTCATAACGCCCTAGAGCATTTCGCACAGGCATTTCAAGGCATCTCCATCTAGGAACTGAGTAACATGACACTCCTGTGGTTTCTGAGATCACTATCAGTTCTGCAACAATCCCAGTCCTGAGCACATATTTGCTTCTCTGTTATTTTTATCACAGACATACAATACCCAGAACATCTCCGGCTCAAGGCTGTGTAAAGTTACGTCAAAAGTTACTTAAAATGAACCGCATGACTTGGACAATATAAAGGCACTTCTGCTGTCCACAGTCCAGAATCTCCAACTCTAAACTCTTCTGATCATGATCAAGTGCATATTAAGCCCAAAATATAAGCAACTCCTGCTGTCATAGAACTCCAAGTAGCATTTCACTAAGCTTATCTTTTTTCCCCCTACTTGCTACTAAACTTCACATAAACAGGAGAAAAATACATGCTTTATATTTTAATCGAGATATCAGTTATGCAGGACCTGCTGGACTGAAAAACAAGAACGAGAACAGCTCTTGATGAACACTGCATGTTTAGCTTGCCCTGAACACTAAGTACACAGTAGTGCCGGGCACCTCACAAGAAACAGGAAAACAAGACTATTATGCTGGGATGGGTGGCCGGATCCTGAGGAGAAGATGAGAAAATTTAAATCAAGACATGCATATAATAACCCATGATGCATGATAATAATAAGGATGTGTTTAAAATATGATTTAAAAGAAAAAAAGATATCATTTTATCCCTCTCCAACCCTTAATTTCCCTACATTAGAGCTGTGTATAGCATTTAATTAATTAGGCTGCTTGCCTGTTAAAAGCTAGCCGCATAAAATAGGAAGTTTCATTTTCTCCCTTTCACATCTTCACACTCAAAGACACATCCACCCAGGACCTTGAAGGCATCCTCGTGAGAAGGTGTGGAGCTTCAAGAAGAAAATTTGCAAGTACGTGGAGCCAACGGTGCCGCATGCTGAGCTCACAGGAGTGAAAGGGACGGTTCTGCACAGGCTGCATGTTCCAGGGAGTGGGATGGACTTCCAGTTAGGAAGCATCAGGCCCTAAGTTACCTCGAAAGCTTGAAAAATTCTGCCTTCCAAGGGCTTCACTCAAGGCCCTGTTTGAACTATGTTCCACTCAAACAAACTTCAGAGGAATGACCTCCCTTGAAGCAAGTGCTGTTTTAATAGCCACGTTTCTGCTTAAGTTATCAATATTTTTTCACCTAAAATGAAAACAGCGTAGGGTTTTCAAATCAGTCTGACCTAATGCAATGGGGCCAGAACACAACAACTTTAACTACTTTTAAACTACAACTATGGCAGGAATAAGCAAGCAAAGCCAACGGGGAGGCCGCAGAGGCAGAGGCTCTCGTTCATGTGGCCCAGCTGGAGGGAAGGCAGGCCGGCACCATGCTGCAGCCATGGTGCTCTCTGCCCCCACCTCTTCAGAGGCTGCTCTGCTTGTCCAGCAGGCAAACTGCCCCAAAGCCCAGCCCCCACGCTCCCTTCTCCAAAGTGGGATGAATAACGAAGCTAATTTGGAAACCAGAAACCGGGCAGGGGCTTGAGGAAACCTATGCGGGTTGCCACAGCAACTCCACAAATCCATGTCACCGGAGACCACCATATTCAGAAAACTCTGACAGCAAAGCCCTTTTAGCACCTGGATGACAGCCAGCTATCCCGTTTTCTGGCAACAGGATTGCAAGCCTAAGTAAGATCAGCCTAGCTCAGTCTTATGAATGGAAGATCTCCAAGGGACATCAGAACAGCTGGCACGTCCAGTGCAGGCTCAGCATCCAGCAAAGCCAAGCTGTGACGGCACTGCAAGGCAGATCATTGAACTGCCATCGTGATTGATCCCCCAAGTTTTTCCATTTGAAGGAAGGACCTGTTGGAGATCTACACACGTGAGCTTCAGAGCAGCGCACATGTGGCGTGCAGCACAGATTGTTCTCTGTTAAAAAGTAGCCTGAGTTGCTTCAGCCCAACAGGCAACAAAAACATAAAAGCAGACCTACCGGAGTGAGTAATCCTCAGAACTCCTTTATAAAGGCTGACAATAACTCAGAGCAGCCTTCCAGCATTTTCCAAAGTCACAGAAATAAAACTGGGTATTTTCCCTTTCTTCTTGTTTATATCCTCTCTCAAAACCTGAACTCAAGTACCTGATATTAAACAACTGACTTAAGCCTCAGTCAGATAATACTGCAATCCCTCTGGCTTGCAGCATTAGCAAGGGTTTGTAGGCTTAATGCAATTGCTCTTGTCAGCCCCTCTGACTGCTTGTAACCACTACGGAGAAAGACCACATTATTCCAATAATTACAGAGACAACCTGAAACAAGAGATTAATCCACCACTCGCAGTTCTGTCAGCGTGGCTCCTGCCTCCCTCTGGAATATCCCGATTTGACAGCAAGTCCAGCCTCACTTTTGGTGATGCTGTGGGATGCCAAAACTCTGCCACTGAATACAGGTGAAAAACATCATAAACTCCAAACGTGCACACGTTTCATTGACAGAGAAAACATTAGATCTATGGCCTAACTCTTCCTGCAAGAAAAGAGATTTAACCCAGCGATGCGAACAGCTATGAAATATGAAGGAAAATTCCAGAAGATACAGGTGACTCTTAAGACAGAGATCAGACACATGACTACGAAAAGCTCCTGCATCAGTTCCAGCCACCTCTGCTTCCAGGTTTGGCGGCTGCATAAAGCACAGGGTACCTGTGCCTGGGTCTCCAGGAACAGGCTCTGTGTGTGCACACCCTGTGTATGAACCAGCCCCCCACCTCCCCAGATTAACGCTGCTTACTCCTCAAAAGGCAGGCTGAGCCAGTCTCCCACACACTTGTATTATCTGCTCAAAGAAGAGCTGCTCACAGACACTGAAGCACTGGGTTTCAGACTCAAGGGTAGTTACCCCCCTATAAAAAGAAAGGCTTAAAGGGAAGACTTCAATCATACAACAAAGACTGTGGGGGTATTTGTTAGCTGTTTCTGGCACTTGTTTCTTCAGTTTGCACTGCTTCTGATAAAGCTGGTATCTGAGCACTGCTGACAATCTGTCCAGCAGAGCCCACCGACTGAGAGCTGCACTCCTGATGAAATTGTCTCTAGCAGAAGATTTCAAAGCCCTGTGAATATCCCTGCCACTCACTTGCTGAATGATGTTTACTTGGAGCCTCAGATCCACCATGGCAATTCAGCCTTAAAACACCTCTGTGCACAGGAAATTCTGTAACAGCTTCAAACACAATGAGAAAGGACGATTCCTTGCACATGCACACACTGCAGCAATGTCCTTGGGAATCCCTATGCATCTCAGTGCAACTTCACTGTGCTTTGGTGCTTTTGGAAGATCCTTTCTTTCAGTTAAAGACATATTTCCATCTCTGCAGAGAATTTTCTTTAAGGAGCCACCTGGAAAATGTGCCAGGGAAGGGAACACCTGATAACATCCCCATTAGAACCGGCACTCAGTGAGAAATACCTTATTCTACTCAATTATCCATGTAAATCACTGTTAATTGAAACCAGCACAAAACAAAATGTAATGTATCCACATTAATCAAAGGGGGAAAAAATACATTTGTGAAGAAATAAAGAGGAGGGTTTAATCTGTTTACACTAGCACCGAGTCGGAATGACCTTTTCCTTATACCACTGCCTTTCTCACAGGGACAAAACAGCATGGCTCCATTTTAAGGACCTTATGCTACAGGCTGTGCCATCAGAGAGAACAAAAAGAGCACGTGGAGCAGACAGGTATCTGGGGTGACCCTACTGCCCATAACCAGGTTCTCCCAGGAGTCCCGTGGGAGCCTGGACAGTTCCCTACCAGGCTCATTTTCAGGCCCTTGTCAGAGATGCTCACGAAAATCAAGGAACACCCCAGCCCTTTGGAAACACTGACAATCCCTCTCGGAGGGTGCAGGCAGAGAAGCTGGAGAACCAATCCCCAGCGCTAGAAGCCGATGCCGTATCCTTCAGTCCCTGTGATTCCCAGCAGCGCTGTGTGTTTGAGCACATGACACATTGACTCAACCTGTTAATCCAGCAAAGAACGAGCCTAAAAAACAATGAGTTCTTTCCTTCCAGGCCAGCACTGAGCTAGCCTGCCACATAATCAGGCATGTGCTGGAACTAGTGCCAGTCCAAAGCTGTGAGGCTGGCCTGCCAATTCATGTCATCCCAGGTGTCCCTGCCGAATGTAAGCAGAGAGGATCTGGAACTGGGCCTCGGAAAGGAATAAAGCTCTCCCCACCTTCTTTCGAAACAACCCAATCAAGGCATGAATCACCCACAGGAAGCCCTTGTAATGCCTACTGTACACATCACCCAGCACCCCAGCAGGAAGGTGTGCAACTCGGGGAGGCTTCCACTTAAGACGAGAGCAACCAGCCACTTTGGGGTGCCTGTCACCTTTCTCTCCCCCAGAACACCACAGTTCCTGAAGCAGCTCCCTGAAGGCAGTACTGTTGGCTTTGAGTACTTTTATTCCACCTATTTTGTCCTGTGTTGAATCCTGCAACCCGCTGCATAGATTTCTGCTGACAATGCTGGCTGTGCTGTGTTGAGAGCTCACACAACAGCTTTGAGTCATGCATCCCAGCTACCTGCACTGCAGCCCATGGAAGGTGCCTCACAAATTATGCTCTTTGGGAAAAAACCCCCAACAAGTTGGATACTTGAAAAGATACTTATGAGAAAACCATCCAGTGTCAGGATCTAATATGTAAGCCTCTAAACCTTGGCATGTAAGACTTCCCATTGGGTTTTTTTCCATATTTTTTTAAGATTAGGAGGGCCATAAGTCTTTTGGGTCTGCCTGGCCTGCCCTCCTGTAGAGCGTACACAAACAACATATTTGCTCAGGCAAAGAGGAAATGGCAACACACCAAAAACCCGCAGAGAAATGGTCCATCTTTTATCAGCGAGCAACAAAACTTGGGCTGGTGTCAAGCCCTCTCTGAAATTTACCCCCCTTCTTGTGATGTGTGACCACAGAATAAAAAAGGCAACACAGCTGAAAAAGCACCTCAGATACTAGATGATATTTGAACTGTAAATATCTTAACACGCTCCCCTAACACCTGAAGCACGTGAACCAACAATCTTACAAAGGGACATCAGAGCATGTGTAGGATTTGCTCCACGCCACAGTCAGCCAAAATTTCAGGCAACTTCCAGAAGGGGTGCAGATAGCTTTTCTTTTCTCCATATGCCCAGGGAAGAAGCAACTGAGAGGAAGTGGCTTGAGAAAACTTGGTGGTTTTTTTCTTTCCTAAGAAATAAAATTTATAATTACCTAGCCCTCCAGAAGCAAACAATGGGAGATAATAACTCTAGTAGATCCTTCAGAGATAGTCTGCGTGCTCCTTCCCATCTCTTCTGGCAAAAAGGAGGGAGGACGGGTGCACTGGAAGATATCTCCTGGCAGGGAGGAGTAAACATGAGGGGTGTTCATCCCCAGCCTGGATGTGCATCCCCTTTCCCACTGCCTGGAAAGTTGGCATTTCTGCCCACCTACCCACTGACTGACAACTGCCTTAGAAAATACTGGAAAGCTGGCAGATTGTCTCCTCTCTACCAAAAACATATTAAACCAGATCCACAGAAGAGAAGATGGAAGTCAGCTACCGTGGCTGAAGAAATCAAAAACATAGCATCCTTCCAGCAGCTGTGTTTGGATTTTCATCACACCCTCTTTTTGCCCTCTGGCAGCTGCTACCTCCAGAGAGTCCCAGAAAGGCAATGCTCTTCTACAAAGGGGCAGCTTCTCAGCATCCATGCCACATTACTCCATTCTCCTTTGGATTGGTGAGAAAACTAACTCAGAAGAGAGAAAACAACTACTACCAACTCATCCCCTGCTGGGGATGTCAGCTGCTGGGAGACAGCGGTGGATTTGCACTCAAATTCACACTGACCAGCAACCCCAAATGCCATTTCCAGGCAGGCTTTCCATCCGAACTCCCAGAGCACAGCAGAGTATTTCACACGACGCAGCCACACCGCCTCACGCTCGCTGTAATCCTCATGTGTTACTAAACTACTCACGCTGCAGATGATTGCGCAAGGCGGCAAGAGGCTGGAAGTCTGCCAACAGCCATTGAGAAACAGCTTGAAATGCATCCGAAAAGATGGGGTGGGGGGGGTGGAAACTCAACCATACACCTCACAGTTCAGCTTTCTCGGTTCTGTTACGTTCTGGAGCTGCGGCCTCGGGAACTGTCCGGAGTTAAGGGCAGGATTTTACATCCAGTTTTATCACTGGATGTAGCCCAGTAATTCACAGCACACAGACAGATCTGATTCTAAGGCATATGCTTTAGGAACATCTCATCCATTTCGAGGAGCTGCAGCCACGAAGAAACACACAGCTTGTCCTGACAGAAAATTCCTTATTTTATTATACATCTTCCTTCAGTGTGAAATCTGCATACATCTTCAAAATTAGATCTTTATTCTTAAGGAGAAGAAAGCTGCTAGCCTTGCTATTCAGGGGATGACAATCCTCCAAAGCACAACCTCTGCAGGTGAAGTAAAAAGAAAACGAAGCCTGCCTTTAATAATCACAAAGCTTTACAGGAAACCTCCCACTATCACTGCAACAGAAAGCACATGCCAAATTCTGCAAGGGCAGGGAAGAAAGATGGGAAAGGAAGAAATACTGCTGTGGGTCCTAGGGAACTCTAAACACTTTTGTTCTCAGGGGTGTCCACATTGAAGAGCAGGATTTTGTCCTAGTTCCTAATATCTCAAGGCCTTACATTAGAGAGGAAAAAATAAATCATATTTAGGGCCTATTTGTTGTATACCTGCATACATACTGCAAGAGAGCTTATCGGGTTCACTTCCCAAAGCAAAGCTGGTGTAAATCAGAGGAAAGGAAGCATTCAGCTCAGGTGAATTTGCTCTAAGTTTGGCTTCCATTGGGGCAATTTAACGACAGTGAAAGAGTGCGGTGAAAGTCAGCACAAGCAACAAATCACTGTGTTTCAGTCTGTAAACCTTAAGACAACACGTCAAAACCAAAGTGGGGGGATCCGAGAATGGCAAGGGCCACGCTTCGGCAGCTTCAAATGCAACATAGTACAAGACTGAGAAGCTTTTTTGAATCGGTTGTACACAACCTCTCACAAATTCCCAAGCCTGAAAAATCTCTCTGCTATCTTGTTTCACTGGCCTGGTCATTTTACTGCCAGGCAGTTGCCACCCCAAACCATCTGTCATCAGCAGACCTAGTCCATAAGCAGTTTTTTCAGGAGCTGCTTCTCCTCCCAAACATTGCGGGCTGTCGATGCACAAAACCAATGTCATCAAGCATAAAACAGACTCCTTCCCTCAACACCCCTTTTGTCTAACCCTAAACATTAAGGCTTAATCCTTACAAATATTTCTATCAGAGCTGAAATATGGGAAATCTCAAGATAATATAAAGCCTGAAAATATAAAGGGAAGAAAATTAGCGAGTGCAAAACATGGCTGGCTTTCACTCAGACTCTCCTGTCCTTTACATTATCTACATGTTGTAGGATACAGTGAAAAACTTGAGAACTGTGAGAACCAGGGAAATAACAAGCAAATGGCACAAGCCTCAGTTCCTACTGTGTTGACAGTTGTCACACAACTATACAATTAATGACACAGTTGCAAAATGTCTTCCAGTTCAACAGGGCAGGAGAACAGAAATTCTCCTCCATTTTTGTCCCCTCTCCCCGGACCTGCACCAGACACGGACAACACCAGCCTGCAACTCGTTTGCTTTAAATGGATTTATTGCTTTTCCAAAAGGTTGAACACCTCTGTCTCAGGAGAAGGGAGGATGATGAGCAAGAGGCAGAGCCCAGGGCAGGTATAATGTCCAGGACAAGCATGTTGGTGGAGCCAGGTATTCTGCACAGATGATGCTTTTCTCTCCATCACCACCTCTTCACCAGGTACCACTGAGAAGCAGCAACTGCCAGTTGCAACCCCACGAGCCTCCTGTGAGGTTGCACACGGAGCTGGCACTCCAAAGAGAGCCCACAGGCATGGAGAGAAGCAGGAAGGACTAACAGTCACACCACCAAAGCTCAAATTCAAAGGCCTTTTGCAGCGCACGCATTTCCAAAGTGTCCTTGACAGGGGTGATAACTTGTCACTGAGGTCCAGTTTTTGTCTTTCAGGTGGGCAGTGGGAAGGGCGTGCACGTGCCCAGGTATTTCAGTTACACGCCCAAAGAGCAAGAGATGCTCTACAGAACATACACCACTTATTTTGTGGGGAGATTTCCTACGGCAAAATAAGGGAAGTAGTAGTTGTTCAAGTCTTCTTTGAGGCAGCCTGAGATTCTCTCTCTCAGCCCCATAAAAAACCAAGTTATTTCCCCTTCAACGGCTTCATTTCCCATAGTCAACAAGTAAGAGCCAGCACACTCAAAAGGTACTTCTAAAAATCCTCATGGCGTCACCAAACAATCTCTCTTCTTTCCTTCCTTTTTTATTCTCTTCTCTCTTTTTTTTTTCTGTCTTCCTTCCTTCTTTCTAGGAGATTCCTTTTTTAGCATTTGTTGTTCTACCTGCTGCTTCTGAGAAAGTCCCCCCATGTTGCTGTCTGCCCTTAGACAGAGAAACCGTATCACATATGAATTCACCTGCGCTGTCAACAGCTCGGGGATCCTTCTGGAGAGCTATCAGCAGCAAATGTCTGTTCTGGGTAACGGGAACTGAATTCCGAAACTTCACGTGCTTTACTGATACAATAAAATGCATAACTAGTGCTGGCAAAACACCACATAACTCTACACCTTCCTTTTCACAATCTCCTTTGGAGCGTTGTGATGTCACAAGGAAGGTGTTCTTCTGTAGACCTGGACAGATGAGGCTGTAACCACCCTGGGACAGATCTACACTGAACACTTCTAACCTCAATGGAAAGTTTGTCTGGCCTGAAAACACATCTACTCTAAAGGCAGAGACCACGGAGCTTCTCTCACACAGATTTTGCCCGGATTTTAAACCTTGATCTATTTAATTTCGCCTTCTTCCCAAAGAGAGTTCTGATATCCTGCACATCTCACAGTCAGGTCTCCTTGAAAAGTCATTTACTCTCACAGTATTAGAAAAAAAATTAGGCTGTAATTAAGCAGAGTTATTAATCTTTTGTCACTTGGGACCTGAAACCTATTCATATTCATGTCAACAGGAGTGTTTGCTGCTACAATCAGGACTGCACACAAGACAAGGGCCTCATCACTTCTCAGAAGAGAAAAGAATCTTCTGGGGGCCAATACCTGTTCTGCCCTCTGCTCACAGCTGTGTTCAGCTGGGATGTTGACCACTTCTGCCAGCCCATCACCAACCATTCTGCATTTCTGCATCTCACCTAAAGAACACCATTCCCTTGTCACAGGCACGAGCTGCCACAGTCTACAGCCTGGTTCCTTCCCCAATCTCACAGCTCTGCCAGTTACCCAGAGGAGAAATAACCATCGCTGCAGTGGCAGAAGTGGTCTTTGGAAAATGCTTTTCAAGATTCCTCTTCTCAAGAGCACAGAACCATCAGCATCTGCTAAAAGCTTCAAACTTCCCCCAAAAGACACTTAGATCTATGGAGGAAGTAATTCCCTACCTAGACAGATAGACAGGACTCAAATTTTGGGGCCACCTGTTCTCATGCTCCTTGGACAAACTCCAAGCGCTCAGTGTGGAGCCTCATCACAGTTTCTTCAGGCCAAGGCGAGGGGAGGTTCGACGATTTTCTTTACAGACACCACATCCCTGCCTGCAAGGGTATGAAACTAAGATTTCTCTGCTCTAAGTGGGATCCAAGAGTGTCAGGATTAAAGTATTGCTGTAACCGGATTGCTTCCTGTAGTCACCAACAATAATCAGGTTAAGAGATTTCCTTTCCCTCCTCTTGGCTAGGCTGCGAGTAGGCACAAGTTACAAGGCGAGTGGGTGGCTGTTAAACCGTTCCCACTCCAATTGTTTCAGAGGGGTGTTTAGGGTTGTTAATTTTGCCTCCTACTCACCGGTTTAAAGGTACATTTACCTACGCAGGGAGCAACTGCACCTTGCTGCACAAACCATGAATGAAACAGACTCCTCGAAACCAATCTCTCGACCCTGCATCCTTGCACACCACAAACCCATGCAGGTGCATCACCGGAGAGAACGCAGCTGAAACGTCTCAGCCTGAAAATGCACCCTTCTCTCCCACCCCCTTTCCTGCACTTACATCGGCTTTTTCCAGGCTGCCTTCTCCCCTCCTTTCCCCCTCCCGATTCTCAATACCACCCCACTAGAAAAAGACAGCAAACCCTGAGGATGGTTGAGTTACCTCCACAGCACACCCAGCCAGCAAATAGAGGATTGGAAGACAGGCAAGTTCTCCATCACAGGGGACATAACAGGACCTCCAAGCTCCCTTTAACCACTGATTTCTGTGAAATACGGTTCTTTGAGGCAGTTGGCCCTGACAAAGACAGTACAAAACTGGGCAAATAGATCAGAAGTTGAGAGAGCTGGACAGACATTGTGTACTTTCTCCTGTGTGAGCCTGGCTGTGCTGTTCACAATGCCCAAATATTTGGGACAGAGTGACAAAAAATAAAAAGGAAAATTAACTGAGGACAAACCATACCAAACAACTGCTGCCCCACCGTGTGCACAGGAGACTTGAAGTGACATAACTACATTTCCCGGGCCCTGCTACAGCAAGACTTTATTGCTCTTAGAATGAAGCAATTTAGAGTTAAGATCTTGATTCAGGCAGAGACACAAGATTTAATCTGTCACTGCCACTTTTTAACTGTTGGATGAATCGCTTCACCTCTGCTTCCACCTCACCCGTGTTTATCCAAGCCATGGAGTGAAAGCCCCCACAAAACAAGCAACATTTCACTGTGGCACATCATTTAGCATCTACCACAACAGGACGTGAGACTCTGCCACAGCCTCCTGGCACATCCTGTCACACAAGCTGAATTCCAGATAATAAGGAGACTGTCAAGAAGCATCTCCTGAGGAAGCATTAGGATCTGCCCAAACAGCCTGTCCCAGCACACACAGCATGTTCCCCAGTCACGCAGCCATCAGCCTCTCTCATGTTCCACCGCAAGCTATGCAGATATTATTCACTGCCTCGACCAGGAATAGTGTCTTTTCTCAGCACAAAGAGCCCTTAAAACCTCAGCAGAAAGTCCAAATAATTTCCACACACTGCTCCCCAAACCTGAGTCTAGACTCCACCAGTTCCCAGGGGATTCCCATCTGGCAGACTTGGACAGCAAGGCAAACTCTGCCAGTGATCTCGCTCTCAGGTGGTTTCTCTCCACAGTCACCCTATCACATGCAAGGAGAAGGCAACACTGCAGCGTGGAAACAACTGTGAACAAAGTAGGGAGAACAGGAACTTGAGCCAGAGCTGTGGCTTCAGGGAGGGAAAGGGCTATTTCAACTAGAAGAAGAGCAAGCAACTTCAGGATCTGAATCTAAGCCTCACTTCAGTGTCCAAACCACAAGGTCGTCTTTCTGCTTTATCTTCAAACAGTATTTTCAAACTTTTACTTGTTTAACAAAGAGCACGTGACCAAATGCATTGCTGATGTGTAACAGCCTCCCTAGAAACCTTAAAAAGAGCTTACTGACCAATCCACAGGGCAGTGGTAAAATGCTGCAGTGAACTTTTAAAATTATTTTTTCTAGGCAGTAGAAGGGGTACATTACTTGGGAAGCATCCCATCTTTACCTGGTCATTGCTTTACTTAAAATCACTGTGTTAAAACTTCCAGCTGTTCACTGGGGATCTACCCAAAAGCCACCTCAGGACACAGAGGAAAAACAGTGGAAGTCTGCAGCAGCACACTGATCTCCTCTCATTTTAGCCATGCTGAAATTAGGCATCAGCAATAGTATGGCTAATGTCACGGAACTCTCTTCAGAAATGTAACAGATTTTGAAATTCTCTGTCTCCATATGCAGCAGAATTGCTGCACCAGCTGTCCCCAAATCCAAGGCTGCTTTAACAAAAGATGCTGCAGTGCCAGTTTAGCAGAGAGCAGCAGTCAGTGGCGTGGCAAGGTGCAAATGCACCGCACCTGCTCGAGCCTCCGCAGCTGGAGCAGCCTGTCAGGTACCTGTTGCTAAAGAGCTCACTCGCTGTCTCCAGGCGAAAATAAAATGTGTTAATGAAGCAACCACCACAAAGCCCTGATTACAAAAACACCACTTGCAGCCTTTTCTGCAGAAAGGAAAGCACAAGTGCTTAAAGCACGGCAACAAGTACCTTTGAACCAAGCGAGAAAGTGCTAATGGGGATGCAGAACAGACCACATTCTCACACTCACCACCTGGCAGAGCTTGCTGGGATACATCTCCAAGTCTGCTGTGCCAACGCGGCTAAGCTGGGAAAAGTGGTGAAATGAGGTCAGGGTTGGGTCACTGATACACACCAACTCCTTCCATTATCCAGACCGTCCCGGTAAGGATCTCCACACACGCTGACAAAAAGCAATCGTGTGCCAAACAGCAGCTTCCCTAAAGCACAGTTAACAATTCTCCTCCTAATGCTTAATGTAAAGCTCACATTTCATTGCAGCTCGCTACTCCCGAAGTAGCATGGACACCAGACTGTCATCCCATCCACTTCCTCTGCTTTTATCTTGAGCTGGCAAGCACCTTCGATCTGAATCCCTGCAGGCTCAGGAACGTTGGACCGTGTTAAGTTACACCTGAGACAGCAGTACAGGGGAGGGAGTGAAGTGATACAAGCTCGTGAAAGAGACAGTGTCAAACCAGCATGGGCATTCATTTTTGAGGCTTCTTCATAAAATTAAGAAAAAATTACATTTAAAAAAAGTTAAATTCTAAAGAGTTGCACACTTAAGATTCTTCGCTCAAAAGAATGATTCTGGCCAATTTGGGCTTAGGCTTTTCATCATCACCAGCTGTTAATAACCAGTGCCTGTACAATGCAGTTCTCTGCTCAGATCCTTGTGGGTGGAGCAGGAGCCTGAAACAAGGCTGACTTGTCCATACTTCCACAAATCAGCATGGCAACAGATAAAATCACCTCCAAATAACACTAACATTTCAGCAAGAAACAGATGAGATGAACACAGTGTAAATGCAGAGCAATGGGAATGTTATCCTTTTGTCTGACTGAAGGTTAAGGAACATAAGAGGCAGGGGAAAAAAGCCTGAAATGTCAATGGACTTGACAAACATCAAGGAAATATATCATAAATTATTCATACACACAGCAGGTGAAAAATCCAAATGGGACATCCAGAGTCTGCTTCTGACAAAGGAGCACACAGGAAAGGAAGGAATACCTGGAAAGAGCAGCCTTGAGCAAAAGGTATGAGAGAACTGAAAGAAATGTTGACTTGTGGGACTGTATTCCAGGGATGCACATACAAGAAAGTTCAGAAAGCCTGGAAGACGAAAAAAGCTGATATTCATTAACAGTGAAAAAATCTAAAAGCCATTAAAAAACAACCCAAGCAGATCAAGAACATAGTTCAGCTGAAAAACACGAGCCATACAAGAACAAGATGTGGTCGTTACAGCTTCACAAGGAATAGTCTTTAAATTATGAGAAAAAAATCAAACTACTTTGAGAAGGGAAAAATTAAAACTCAGATTGAAAGACTGCTCAATTACAGGTATGCAAGCCAAGACAGGAGCAAGGAAAAAATCATGAGAACAGTGTCAAAAGTATCAGCAGGCATGTGCAGGGCTTTTGAGGGAAAGAAGCAATGAGAAAAAGGTGAACGTATTGGTGAGGCAGAAAATAGACTACTAGAAGACAGCCGAAGGGACGCGGAGGGAAATGCTAAATACACAGGAGCTCTTCTAAAAGTACATAAATAATGTAAATCTAAGTGACACTTATCTAAATAATACGGATTCAGAGACACTACTTGAATTGCTACTGAAAATGAAACAGCAGAACAATCAATGAGAGGCTTTGCACGAACAGGATCTTCTCCCCTGCTTGAGAAAAGGTATTAAAGAATAGGAAAAGAGGAGCAGGATCCTTTACCAGGGGGTTACTCCTATTCTAACCCTGCTGCCATTGCAACAGTCCAACCCCCAATTGTTCGTGGTTTTCAGTTTTGGAAAATGGAACTAAAGGCATGAGTTCTGCTGTCATCCTGAACTGCCTATACTGATGAGAATTTATTTATCACACATGCAGAAAAACAGTGGAAAAATACACAGCTGGGCATGGAACCCAGACATTTTTTTTGTCCAGGAGATGGTCCCACATGCACTGGCTTTGGATTTCATGCTACTTAACATATGTTTGCACTGAAGAATAAGAAACATGATAAGAAGTGGAAGTTTAAAAATCAGCATGAGTAGGTAAATAAGGAGAACAGAACAAAGGGCAATGGGAGCTCTAATTTACTAAACAGAACCTCTCGCTGAGTTAGACCACAATACAGAGAAACAGAAAGAGCATGAGAGATGGCAGTGGGCAGCATTACAAACGAGAGGGCAGTGCAATAGGCCAGCAGAAAATGCCAGTGTAATTTTGGGCTGTGTGCACTGAGGCTGAATCACACTGCAGAGCAGGGAGTGGTCTCTGTAACCACAGTTGCAATGTGTTCAGGCACCTGAAATATTGCATCTCTCCTCCCAGTCCACTGTAATGAGCATATTGAAGTATCCAAACAAAGCCTCACTTATCTAAGAGACTTCTAGCTACAGGAGCAGTATCACTTGAGCTGTCTGCTTCCTAGAAGCAGAGACAGGTTCCTGCTGCCACATCCCACGCAGAGGAGTAAGACACTCTCACTTCTTGTTTCCCAAAACAGTATTCACCAGCTTTGATGTAGTTAAAAAAACCCAAAACAAACCCAAACAGAAGCACAGCGTCCCCATCAGCTGGGAAGCTGAAAGCTTGAACCAGATAATAACATGAGGTATTTGGAAAACAGCTCTGTCCATATGCTCACCCGACACACCATAAAATGCAGTATGTTTTTTACCTCTGGCTCTTTTTTGGAAACAGCTTTTAAAGTCGACAGGAGACACAGCTTTCAATCTAGAATCATTTCACATTGCAAACAGTTACCCAAAACATCAGCACAGATTTAACCAAAGAACGGATCGCTAGGGAAACCCCATAAGCTGCTGGTGCTCCGCGATTTATCCTTTCGACAGAATAAAGGTCTGGGGATCTTGATCCCAGAGAAAGCTGCACTGTACACAAACTACACGGCTGCTAATGACCAGCCACGAGTGACTGAGGACACCAGAGGAAGTGGAATGTGCACTCGTGGTTTACTGGCACAGTAAGAACAATGCAACATTTTGGATAAGCCATCAGACAACTGTTGCAACACAGCCTGGCTAATGAACGAAGCGCCGGACATCGAGGCTAGGAAGAAGCATGACAGGTCCTTCAAATAAAATTAAACCCTCAGGGAAGTCGCTATTAACATTTTGCAAGGAGCACACCCCCCCCCATCAATCATTTGAGCAGGGCACACTTGTCCTGAGTTCTGCTCAATTATTGTATGCACAGAAGGAAAACAAAACACCAACCAGGGAAGAAATCCCAAACATGCTCCACCACTGCCACGGAGAGCTACAGATAGTGGACAACATATGAGACATATTATGCTGCAGGCCTGTAGCCAAGCCCACAATATTAAGAATAATAAGCAATTTGATGGCTGTTTAGAACATTTTGTTTTCTATATAGGACTAAAAGGAAATCATAATTCAAACACAGCATATCACCAGTTATAAGAGACTGTTTCCCTACGAGAAACTGTGGCCTCTCCCAAGCACTCCGGGTCTGAAGCTACACTGGTTTGTCACGGCACCACAGCGTCTTTTCAAGGAATAATCTGGAATCATTTAACGCTCCCAGAGGTGCAACTCTGCAGCTTATCCAAACAGAACAGATTTTGCTGAGGTTGGGAGTTTACCATGAAAATGTCTGATTTACCCAGGAAACCACTCAAGAACATCTCAGGCAGATAAATACATATTATTCCAGCTGGAATGAGCATTTCTTAAAGGAACACCCAGTTCAGAGGCTCTTCACCGCCACAAAACTCTTAGGGGTTGTAGGAAAGACAGGCAATGCTCTGTGCTGAGAGTAAACAGACCCCTGAGCCCACAGCAGCCTCTTCACGTAGCTGTGCCAGAGGAGAGCACGTTCCTTCACACCACCCAGCAGGAACTGTCACGGAAAGGATTCCTGGACCTCAGGCAATGGAAAGCACGCGGCCGCACCTGCACAAATAAAGTGTTAACCTGCTCTCCATGAGCTGTCAGGCAATGGACACTGGCTGCCCAAACAGGCTGCAGAGACAAGAGCATTCACCTCATGGAACTTCAAAGGCTCACCCAAGCTGGCACTTTCGAGATATTTCCAGTTGTACTTGCAACAACTGCTCTCATTCCAGGAAGACATTCATTAGGCTATAACTTTCCAAAACAAAAGTTTGCAAGTTACAATGACAGAGAATTCAGAGCACCTTCTGGAATGTAATATCCTGAAGGTACACACACACAGTCTCACAAAGTGAGCCCAAAACACACGCATTTCCCTCAATCAATGCTTTTCTAACTACCATAAGCAGGAGACACTGTGTTCGAGCACACTGTGTGGGTGGCAGCAAGACTTGGAATGCTTCCTCATGCATTGTACTGAGATACAAGGTGTTGGGGATGAAATGCAGTGCATTTGAACCCTTGCAGTGCCATTCACAGCATGATCTGTACAGGTAGAATCTGCCTTTGCAGCCTGACCTCAGCAGTATTGATGCAGCAGCCAAAACGCAGCTTGTATCTCTCACCTCTAACTAGAAACATGACCACTTATCACTGAAACAACATCCACGTAACACTGAACACAGTAGCTGTGTCATGGAAAAAGTGAATACAATCACACAATCTTATCTTGTTTCCTAATTAAGAACTTGCATTTATGGACGCTCAGATGTTAAAAGAAAAAAAATAAAAGAGCAGTCCTATTAAAAGAGGTGGAAAATACCACTAGGTAAAAATAACAAGACCTCAAGCATGTTTGCACAAAGGCCTTTGACACATTTTTTCCCAGTGTACTGCCTGACCAACACACAAAACAATGAAAACACAGTGAGACGTTACCTCGATGCAGACGGACATTTTACCTTGGCAAAGCTTTAGTTCATTTCTTGCAGTCTCTACAGTGAAAACCTGCTACTACCCCCAAGGGGACTTATTTGCAAGGCATCTCAATAAAGACACTCCCACCTCAGAACACTGCCATAAAGACTTCTACTAAGATAACTGTGAGTAGAAGTTAAGGCTGATTGATGGACTATTTTAGCCAAAGCATGCTTCACACCCTGCAGCACGAATCAATCAGGCTTGCTTTCCTTCTGAGGCACCGTGATGGGAAGCCCATCGTTCTGAGCCCATGCGTAGCCCCACTGAAGATGCAAAGAGCATTTTGTTTAGTTTCCAGGTATTTACTTCCTTCTGCCTCTCTGCACAATAGCCCACTGCCCATAAAATCCAGCTCTGCCTCCCCTGGGAGCCACTTAAGCCAAAGGCAGCTGGGTCTAGGCTATGCTCAGTCAGTCCATAGGAAGGTCATCAAGAGGTCACAGATCTCTATCAACTTGGCCCTGAAAAGAGAAAGACCCCAGCAGGAGGGATGATACCTCCATTCAGAGAGCAAGGCAATTTCCAAAGATAAATGTGGACTTAGTTCAGTGGCAGATGCCCGATTCAGCTGGAAAAAAAACCTTCCATTACAGTCAACAGTTGAGCTTAGAAAGCCAAGATCCTCTCCTACAAGGCATTAAAAGTCTCACAAGTCATACTGCTGAACCACCCCGTGCACTGGGGATTATACTCCCCAGTGCCCATTTTTACTGGCCCAGACTCCCTCCGGTATCCTGAAGGCCTGGACAACTTCCTAACTGGCCTGCATTAACAGCCGAGCACAGAGCAACCCCACAAAGGTTGCTCCAGCCCAGTCCCACTCCTGCAGCAGCCAGAGCTGCATCTGCAGAAAATGAAACACCTAAGAAGGAGCACAGAGACAGTCAAGACTTGCAATAGAGACTCTAGAAAAAGAAATCATGTTCTATAGCATTGAAACCAGTGCGAAGTTCTCCTTTCTCCAGATATGCATAAGTATGAAAAAATTAAGACCACACATGCATTAAGAGACAGAGAAGCCCAAGGGAGAAGCATTGTTGCCCTTGAATGGAAATTATTTTGCCACCACTACCACCCCCAAAGCACAGTGAGACCAGAGACCACCTGTGCAGGGCACCGGGACAGCACAGCACAGGTCCTGCCCTGAAGAACATGTCAAGACCACACCATACACAAGCAGATCAGTAGAGAAAGAACACGAGCAAGCAATAAGGGAGCAGCACAGTGCACAGATCCACCCTTAACACAGCTCAGGTTCGGGGTTTGAGCTCCCTTTAGTCTCACTGAACTAAAACACCTGCCTGACAGGCGCCCACCTGCGACCCACTCACTCAGGAAAGCTTGGGCTAACTTGGAAAACACAGAAGCAAGCACCAGTCCAACACTGGTCACTGCGGACTGTGACCACTGGCAGGACTTCTCCAGACCTGCTGACTCTACAGACACGACAGCACATCATGTTAGAGCCATGGCCTCTGAAGGAAGAATCAGCTTCCATTAGCTTCTTCCCATCTTAACAGATGCTGTGTTTGAAGATATTCCAGATTCTAAATTTCAGATGAATTTTACAGAAGTTTCCTGCAAGGAGCTGTGTCAGATGGCTGCCCCCCGGGCTATCGGCACACAAAGAAGTTCGTGCCTTAGAACAAGCATCTACACAATGCTGATGGAAACTGTCCTTGTGAAACGACACAGGATTCACTGGGCCAAAAACCAGTTCTACAAACAACTTTCAGACCGATTACACATCGCTTCTCACCCGCTGGCACCCTGCCACCAATGTAACCAACCTACTGCTACACTCTTCTACACCCTGGTCTCGCTATTCTCAGTCATTCTGCTCGTGGTTTGCCCAAAGCAGTTCTCCTCTCCCTAGCTCCTGGAGCACTTCCATTGGTGAAGCCTATGTACACGCACATCCTTCACCATCACTAAAGTTCCGTGCTCTGCATATGCAAATTTTTTTCTACAGGAAGTCAACCTGGTAATTCTGTCCTGCTCTCCAAATTCCAGCTTGGGAGTAACTTGCCCACAAATGAACAACACCTCAAGTCACTATAAAGCTATGAAATGATCGCTTGCTTCCTGCTCCACACAACAGCCTCAGCATGTGTCATCAAAAGGTGCACAGGCTTTTAGCAGACACGTGTTGCAAACTCCTTCACATTTGCCGCCTGCCTAGCCCAGTACTCCCCTGGGCACCACAATCACAGAGGCTTTCTCTAGTAGCTCGGAGTATTTCGGAATGTTTCTACTCCAGCCCATCTGGCCACTCAGTCACTTGAGTTTCTCCCTACAAACATATCCCTCCAGCAAAGCCCTTTCACAAAGGCTGCTATCCTGCTGCCCTACAAGAACATTTCTTTTTCTCCCCTCTTGAATTTTATGCCTCTAATTTTTGTGAAACGCTTGAATACATCATTGCAGACAACACACCACAGCCCAGAGACGCAAGGAACCAGGGTGACTTCCTGAATCTGCCCTGTAACTCTCACGAGAAGACCTGATCAGAGTCTGGCAAGATCAGTGGGCCAAAAGACACCCACCTCATTAACACATCAGGCACCTCCTGGCTCCAAGACAGGTGTTCATAAGCACATCTAGCCTGGACCATACCTTTAACCATACAGACAGCGATGACATCTACACCGCTCAGCTTGTCTCCCAGCTCTGTCAGAGACACAACTCTGAGCTCAGCTGGCAGCACAGTGAATCCTTCCTGTTGATCCCTATGGTCTGGAGTGTAGGTGACGCAGGCCCACGGATGCCTGGTGGCCACTGCCTGGCTTCGGGGAAGCGGCTGTAGGGCCATCGCCGTTCACTTCGGGGGCGAAGAGGCAGCTTTCCGAAGCACAGCCACGGCGATACACACCCCGTTCTGAGATCCATGGCCATCGCGGCACACACTCGCCAGAGACTGCAACATGGAGGCAGAGCGGCCGCGGTCCCACGCCGTGCCCCCCTGCCCCAAGGGTTCCCGGGGTCGCTCCCGCTGGAAGCATAGCGGGGGCACGGCGGCCGGGGCTCGCTGCGCATCAGCCCCTGCCTGGGGCCGGGCCTCCCCGCCACCGAGGAGCGCGGCCCGGAGGGGCAGGGATG
>VZTA01014641.1:63165-75759 GCA_013398855.1 Mohoua ochrocephala
GGCGTCCGTCCGGCGGGGCCGTGCCGAGCCGGGGCCTGGGGAACCCCCAGCCCCCGCCGAGGCTCGGTGAGGCCGTGGGGTGCCAGGCGGGTGAGTCCCCGGCCGTGTGGCATGCTCCAGATGTGCCACATCCACGGGCTCCCCCATGCCCGCCAGCCTCTGATCCCTCCCCCTGAGAGGCACCTGTGTCTGACAGGTTCAGGCTTCGCTGCCTCCCGCAACGTGCCAGGATGCTGCTGGGCCCAGGGATGCACGACTGCGCCGGATGCCTGCTCCCTCAGCCAAAAAGCAGGAGTTCAGGTAGCTTGTGGCCAGGGCCCTGTGCCATCAGTTTCAGCACCAGGAGCATCCATGTGCAGGGGTGACCATTAACTGTGCAGCCTCCATCCTGCTCCCAAGCACTCGCTCCGTGGTCAAGTGCCAGCTGCACGCTGCCCCCTGGATGACCAGGATGGTGTCCCAGGGCCCCTGCACAGCCCAGGCGTGGCAGAGGCGGGCTCTGCGTGGGCAGCCTTCGTGCAGCACTGTGCCACACAGTCATCAGCCCAGTTTCATCCTCCGTTTCATCCGGGGGGCTGGCTCCCCTCCAGAGCAGCTGCCAAGTTGTGCCTGGCGAAGCCCCGGCTCTGTCCTCCCTCTTTGCCTCTGAAGGCAGCTGCCTGCAGCTGTGCTCGGTCAGGGGGAGGGAGTCTTGACAGCCCTGGTGCCGTCCAAGGCAGACAGGGTGATTTTGGGGACAGTGCTTTGCTCTGCCCCAGCCCAGGAAAGCTGAGCATCCCACAGAAATTCAGGGCCGATTGCAGAGCTCCTTTGTGTCCTGGAGCTGTGGGCTTGTGCTGCTTTCCCTTGCTTTCGGTTTATGGTGTTGGGGCAGGGTGGGCATTGGAAAATAGCTCTAGGCAAAGCTCTTGGGGAGTGAGAACCTGAAGGAAACTGAATATTGGGCCAATTTTTTTCCCTCCCACCCCACAGGACAGCCAGGCTGAAAAAGCCAGGCTTTGTCTCGTGCTGTGTGTGAAAATAAAGAGACCAAAAAGAGCAGTCCTGGATCATAGCAATTAAGGGCCTGCTTGGGTTAAACACCTAAGTCTGGTCTTATGTGCCTTGTGAGGGGGGGAAATATAAGCAGTACCACTGGCTGGGAAATCCCATGGAAAATAAAGCACGCACCCTTCGTGGTGGCAGAGGCTAGTCAGGGTGATGAGCTACCAGAAGAGGCAGTGGGATCCCAAGTGCTTGAAGTGTCCCAAGTGTCCAGCCTGCCCCACCACGTGCTTCCTAGGAGTTGGGTTTCAGCCAGCATGTGCCACCAGGATGGCCTGATCAGTCTCAAGAGCTCTTTGGCCAGAAATCTGCAGGTTTGGAACAAGCCAGGCACATAGGATGGGAGAAATCTATGAATGGCTCCCTCCCTTCTTTCAGCCATCCACAGCTGTTGAGGAGAGGGCGGCAGAAGGGGGCCCGAGGGTGGGGATAGGAAATCTCAGCAACTCCCTGATGACCCTGCCTGTTCCTCTGTGCAGGATGGTTCCCCCACCACCTGTCAGCAAGCCCCACGTGTGCCTCTCCACTGTGCTCATCATGACCAGCCTCGTCCTCATGGATGCCTACCTGGTGGAGCAGAGCCAGGGCTCCAGGAAGCTGGGCATCTGTGTCATGGTGGCAGTGGGTGACATATGCTTCCTGCTGGTCCTCCGCTATGTGGCTATCTGGGTTGGGGCAGAGGTAAAGACAGCTAAGCGAGGATATGCCATGATCCTCTGGTTCCTGTATGTCTTCGTTCTGGAGATCAAAGTCTACTTTGTATACCAGAATTATAAAGCTGACCGGAAAAGCTTGGATCTCATAGCCCGCAAAGCGTTGACCTTGCTGCTCTCCATCTGCATCCCAGCTCTCTACGTGTTGTTGGTGGCCACAGAGCACATGGAGTACGTCAGAACATTCAAGAAGAAGGAAGATCTTCGCAACCGCCTTTTCTGGGTCATTGTGGACATGCTGGATGTGCTGGACATCCAGGCCAACCTGTGGGAGCCTCAGAAGAAGGGGCTGCCGCTCTGGGCTGAGGGCATCATGTTCTTCTACTGCTACATCTTGCTCCTGGTCCTGCCGTGCGTGTCCCTGTGCGAGATCAGCATGCAGGGCATCGGCATCGTGCCGCACCGGATGATGCTGTACCCCATGCTGAGCATGCTCACCGTCAACATCGCCACCATCTTCATCCGAGGCAGCAACATGGTCTTCTTCAGGGATGCCCGGGTCTCCAGCATCTTCATGGGCAAGAACATGCTGGCCATTGGGATGAAGGTCTGCATGTTCGTGCAGTACCAGCGGCACCAGCACCACGCGCCCCCGGGGCCGGGGCCGGACCCGCAGCACAGCACCCCAGCCCAGCCGCCCGCGGGGCTGCGCAAGGCCCAGGACCAGCCTGCCTGCCCCGAGGAGCTGGCCCAGGATAACACGTGACAAGCCAGCAGGAGCTACAGCCTGGGCATCCCCGTGCCTGGCCGTACCTACAAACCCGGGGCAGGCCGCCGAGCTCCCTGCCTGGACAGAGGGTAACGACCCTGCTCCCTCCTTCCCTGGGTGAAGCTGCTCAGGGCCCCGAGGGGGCGCATGGCGAGGGCCCCCACAGCAGCCTCTGTAAGGCTGCAGAGCAGTTTGGAACCTCAGCACCCCACCTGGCAAAACAGCGGAGCAGAGGAGGAGGCCAGGGCCGCCTGCCATGAGTTGTGTCTGGGTGAGGCCGGGCAGCCCTACCCTGTGCCAGGCTCCCTACCAGTGCTCCCCGTACAGCACTGCTCTCTGGCCAGCCAGAGTGCCACACGGGGACACAGCGGGTCACCCACTTTGCCGTTGTGGTTGGCCCTGGCTCCAGTGTGGTCCTTGGCTGCAGCCTGCTCCCCACTGTGTGAGCCGAGGTCCCCATGCAGGGGGAGCAAGGCCTGGGCCTCCCCCTGCTGTCACCCCTCTCAGCCAGCTGCAGGCCTGGGGGGACCCAAAAAGGGGTGACTGTCCTTTTTTTGTATCTCCCTCTTTGCAATAAAAGACCTGAGCCCTGCAGCCTTTTCATGTCTCTGTCCCTGCCAGCAGGCAGCTCCCCCCTGCTCCTGTGGGGGCCTGTCCCTTGTGTGACTGGGTGTCCAGCTGCAGAGTGTGCAGAGAGGCTCACTCAGGGACAGCTTGGCCTGGGGAGAGCATCCCAGGCCACTGGGTCTGGAGCCATTCCTGCTGGCCCACAGGTCCTGTGAGAGCCTGGTGGGCTCCGAGGGTGTCACTGGCGGGGTGTGCGTTGGCAGCTTTGTCAGCCACCACCACCTGTGCAACCGGTGCAGTCACATCCGCTGGGACCAGTCATGCCCAGGGACACCCACAGCAAGTCCCCACGCTCCACCCGCAGGGACACCAGTGCAGTTCTGCCCAAATTGCCTTAGAAACAAGGAAGATAAGCCAGCTGCCTGAGGCTGGGAGGCTACTGGCAAGAGCAGCTCCCCAGCAGTAGGAAGCTCTCTGGAGATGTTGGAAGCATCTCCTTCCCATGGAGCTGGTGCTGCCATGCCGCTGCCTGCCCAATACCCAGTGTGGCCTCACCCCTGGCTGAGCTGGGCAATGCCCCAGGGCTTCCCCTGCTGCGGGGGGCTGGGCCCAGGAGCTGGCAGGCACACAGGCCCCAGGCTCACTGCTCACTGCCTCCATGCAGAGCAGCAGCAGATGACATCCCAGCGAGGATGTCCTCGTTGCACACAGGCACAGGCTTCAGCAAGACCTTTAGCTCCAGAGGGGAAAGCAAGACCACTTTGGGGGTGCACCAGCCTCGCCACCTGCTGCACCAGACCTACAAGCAGCAGGGCATGGGGATACATGGACTCAGGGATGCTGAGGAGTGCCAAAGGATCCCTCAGCAAGGCCCTGGCAGCAGGTCTCTAGACAAGCTGGCACATGCCATGACTACTGCCTTCCCCCAGTTCCACTAAGACCTGTCACCAGAGCAGAACTTGCATCACCCACAGGAACTTCAGTGGAGGCAGGTGCTTCAGCAACACCCTCAGGCCGGCTGACCTGCTCCTTGTTCCATGTTTTGCTCCCAGCAAGGCCTGGCCCCGGGCCCCAAACACCTGTGGCCACCCACACGGCACGGCTGTGCCCAGGCACTCTCCCAGCACACTCTGCTCTGTCACACTGGGGTCACCTGAGTCATCCCCTCGTCAGCACAGCCACGGCAGACAGGGGCAAACGGAGCAAGGATGAGCAAGAGGGCTGGTGTTCAAACATTATCTTGGAGAGAGGAATCGACTCCTCTAACTGCAAACACTTTTGACTGTAACAGCACTGACAGTGGGAATAAAGGAAAGCAGGTACTTTATTTCATAGAGGATCAGTTTTTCAGAAGTATTAATAACGCTGTGGAGATGACCCTGAGAAACCAAGCTGCTCTGAAGGAGAGGTCCCAAGCAGCAATACCTGAGCAGTCACAGCATGCCCCATGTATGAGGAAGGCCAGCCACACTTAGGTCTGCATCACCAGGAGCAGCCCATGCGGGGCAGAGTGATCCTCTCACCTTTACTCATCTCTGGTGAGACTAAATCCAGATATTGATCCATGCTGGGCCACAAAAAGATGGTTGTTGGTTGTCTGGGCTGACTCCAGTTGAGGATGTGAAAGCTGCCAAGCGGCTGGTGCACTGCTAGGAAAGGCTGAGGGAACAGGGTTTATTCACCCTGAGGAAGAAAAGACTTTGGGGAGACCTTACAGCAGCCCTTTCCCACCCACCCCTCAGAACTGTGACAAAACTGCTGAGAAGACAGAGCTAGGCATTTCACTGAGAACAAGACAATGATTATAGGCTAACGCCAGGCAGGTTTCCTGGAGGAGGGGACAAAAACTTCCATCTTGAGAACATGAAGCAATAGAGCAAAAGAGGTGAGGGGCATCTGTCCTTGGACATTACCAGACCCCACTGAAGCAGCCCTGGGCAACCTCATCTGAAGTCAGGGTTGCTGCTCTGAGCAGGCATTGTCCCACGTCCTTTTCTGCCTCAGTGGAAGTCTGAAAAAACCTGGAGTGGAGCCAGCAGTGCAGGGCAGGACTCATGCTTTCCTTGCTAGAGTTAGAAATGAGCAGGTGCAAGGGCAAAGACAGCTGTCATCACCGTCAGCATCTGCACGACACACTTGTCACCACCCAGGCACGATCTAAACCACAAGGAAAGAAGATACTTCAGCTACAAAAACCCCACTATTTCCTTCAGCTCAGCCTCTGCTCTGCTGCCTCACAGCATCACTGTACAGCGGAAGGCAGATACTGGGAAGAGGGATAACCATCTTCCAGGCCTGGCCAAGGCAGAATGAGTCCCTGTGCCAGACAACAGCACGACTGTCCAACAGTCACAAGTTCTTTTGTGAGGGCAGATGGCGCTTGTCTTTGATGGCATTCCTCTTCCTCTTCTTGTTCAGGAAGCTCTCCAGCTTTCCACTCCTCTTCAGCTCTGCATACTTCTCAGCTAGTTCCAATTTCCGCTTCTCAGCTGCGGAGGAGAGGAAAGTCAACTTTTATACTGAAGCCCAAAACATCTCTGCAGAGCAGCCCCTCCTCACTGCTCCCTCCCTGGTCCAGGCTTAGCTTGTCCCTTGAGTACCAGCACTAGAACAACCCCCCCACAGCTCTGTGGAATAGTACGGACACTTTGCTTGCAGTGCTTGAATTCCTGCCAGCACACTCCCTCTAGATCTTCCTGCAGCATGCTCCCACAGAGTACTTACATTTCTTTAGGAAGAAGGGTTTCTTTCCCTGCTTGGCCAACTCCCTCTGTTGTCTTTTCAAAGACAGCTCCCTCTCTCTCAACTTCTGCTGTTTTTTCTGTGCCTGTTCCTGCTGTGTCTGTACAAAAAGGTGGCCTGTGTCAGTCTGTGAGGCAGACCTCAGGTCACACATCCTCTCCCCCAGTGCCTCCCAGAGAGGAGACGCGGCACTGAACTCACCATGCGGTTCAGGAGCCGCTGAAGTTTCTCCTTCTGTTCCACGTTCCGGCATTTCTTCAGCTGCTTCTGAACCATCTGAAGAAGAGAGCAGAAAGCTGCATGACTGCCTGCCTGTCACCTCCACTGTGAAAAATCTTTGAAGAAGTAGCCCCTGCCAAGCAAGGTTCTTCCAGGCAAGGACAGGCACAGAGCATCACCTCCTTCTCCTGCTTTTTGATGCTGTCCAAGAAGCTGTATGTCTTCATAAATATTTCGGGCTTATACTCTCCAGACAGGTCATCAAATCGAGGGTCTCTCTGGACCTGACAGCGGGGAAGGCAAAGGCAAGAGCTGTAGCCAGTGTTAACCCTGTTCACAGCCTGCTTACTCTCCCTTCGTGGATCAGCCATCGCTTTCCCCAGCAATGTTATGCTCCCACCATTGAAATACCTGCAGCTGGCAAAGACTGAGCATGACGGTCAAGGTGGCAACCCCAAAGTCATGCCCGCATCCAGTTCACCATGCAACAGACATCTCCTTATGCAAGTCTGCCACCCAGGAATATCCAGGAACAGCAGCAGGAATGCTGCCTCCAAACTCCTGCAACTGCCAGACCAAGAGCTGGCTGAATATGTGTTGTCAAAGTGATGGATTTGGGAACTCAAGCCTATCTAGATTTTCACAGATTAACTGGGTCAGGTCATGCAAAAAGGGAGAGGCAAAAAGAGGTCTCTAACTGTTGAAATTACCATATTCAGATGATCCAGCAACAATAAGTCAAAAGTTACATTCAGACTGGAAAGCAGACGGACATCTGAATTTCTGGGATTAGTACTGAACAATGACCACGGTTTGCAGTGAAACTCTCCTTGGTGGCAGTCATTGCACCTCCTAGAAACGCCCGGGGCACAAACTCTCAAGTTAACCTGCAGCTGCTCCTGCACCCACCCACTGCTCTCCCCAGGGAAACACTGTCACTGTCTGCACTCCCCAGTGGTCCAGCCCTGTTCTCCAGTAGTAGCCTGGGCCATCTGCAGCAGCCCCATTCCCGTGTGTGTGCCCCGTCAGCAGCGCTAAGGGAAGCCATGAACTGGGCAGGGGCAGCACCCACCTTCTTCCTAACAGGGACGACTTGTCGCAGGAAAGGTACAGGCTTCTTGGCAGACATCTCCAATGGCCTGAAAATGAGAAAAATGTATTTAGGAGGAGCAGACATCAGAATGAGGCCCAGGCTAATATGCTGAGAGGTCACTTGGACCCTCAGAAGAAGATTACTGCACAACAGACTCTCCCAACTCAACCCTCACCGTGATACCTAGAGAAAGCAAAGAGGTGACTCAGTCAAGAGCCACAGAAGGCTACAACCACCAAATGTGCCAATGTGTGGTTAAAACAACCCCACACAGAACCTGGGACAGCTCTGCTGCATGGAGTGAAAACCTACCACCTGCATCAACCAATGTGCTGTACTGATTATTCCTCTCGTGGAGTCACAGAATGGCTGGGGAGGGAAGAAACCTTTCCTAAAAAGCAGGGTTACCTAGGGCAGGTTGCACAGGATTGCATTCAGGTGGGTTTTGAGTATCTCCAGAGGAGGAGACTCCACAACCTCACTGGGCAGCCTGTTCCACTGCTCAGTCACCCTCACAGTAAAGAAATTTTTCCTCATATTCAGGTGGATTTCAAAGATTAGGGAGAGTAGCCAAGCAATACCATCTGCCAGCTCCCTCAGCACTCATGGGTGTCACAGCTGGGAATTTCTGCACTGGCTTGGTAGTCACAAAGAGAGGCCAATTCCACTGTGGCCAGGCTCAGCAAGGAAGCCCAGTTTTGACATCAGTAAGGAAAAAGTCAGCCCCTAGGAAAACGGGCTGCACAGCAGATGGCACATATCCTGAAAGGGCCTCCGCAATGAATCAGGACCATGAGGATCACAGTGACAACCAATTAAGGGGACGAGTTCTCCTCGCAACACAGGCCTTCACAGCTTGATGTTTCAGGCACACGAGGGGGCCAGGATCAGGTGGAAGAACGGGGTATTACTCTTCCCACGTTACTTGGGTGCTGCATCCTGTGATTGGCCAGTACATCAGGCAAGTTATCAGAAACATGAGAAGCCTGTGAACCACCTGCTGAGAGCACCACAGCCAGCCACCAGTGACACTGGGGCAGAAGCACAACCCCACGGGCACGAGTTTTCCAAATCCCTCCTGGGGCAGCGTTCAGCGTATCCTCACATCCGCCGATGTGGCCACGACCCTGCACAGTGCTCTGGAGCCAGCTTTGTACAGCACTGCTGAAGCCAGCTCAGTGCCAGGGGATTTTCCTGAAGCACTTTCTTTACGAGGCTCACTTCCATAACAAAAACATGAGAGGAAAAAGGATGTGGGATTTACAGCAATACATCACTTAAAGGATTAGAGGAATCAAACAAAAGCAGAATTATGCAAACTGTGTGGCAGAAATAGAGACGCTATGAGATGTTGCGCTACACAAAATCCCCCAGAGTCTTGGGTAAAAAGTAAAGCAGAAACATTATCCTAATCAACTCTTTATGACAGGAGAAATGTTTTTTGTGTTCTCTGCTCGTGTATTGAGCAGAGATTCAGAAATGAGTTAAGGAGTGCCAATGTAACAGAGGAAACCCATTCCAATCACTTGGATGCCACTCCGAGGACTGAAAACTAGCTAAATACTGCAAATAAAGGGTAAAGGTATTGCTGATACCAGTGGGAGCCTGTGGAGAACTGTAAAAAGGTATGATAGCTTTTGTTGTGTTGAATACAGGAAAAAGTCTGTGATGGTGAGTACTGTAGAGAGGGGAAAAAAGAAAATGAACACGGACAAGCCACAGATGAGACAGCAGCAGAAGGATGAATGGAATTCCAGAACAATTGTCTGTGACTGTAACTCCAGCCAGTGAGAGCCAGGCAGAAGATACTGATAAGCTGGAAGGGGTTTAGGAACCAGCAGGGCAACTATTTCAGGTCACAGCAGACACTATCACAGAGCTTGAGAGGCACACCATGCCAAGGGTTACAAGTGCCTTAATACAGAGGGTATAAAGGCATTGAGTGCCAATTTAACTATCAAGTGACAGGTGGCTGCTGGGGATTGGAAGAGGACAGGATATTAAGAGCTCTGGAAACAGCACGGGACCATTCCCAAATTAAACACTGTAGTGACAGGCATTATTGTCTAGTACATTAAAGGAGATCTATGCCAGCTCCAAGGCAACACCACTGCTGTGAGGAGCTCCCAGTGTAATTTCTCGAGTGCAGAGAGCACACATACACGATCTTCTGATCACAAAAGAGTCTCTTTACCCCTTTTTGCCTTGCTGCTGTTTCACTGAAGCTTTGGTAGGCTTCGCGGTTTTCTTCCCACCAGGCACCTTCTTGCTCACTCTCATCCTTGCATCGCTCTGCACCTGCAGGAGCTCCTCGAAAGACATGCCAGATTGATCTGGAAGAGAGCACAGGGCACACCCGAAATGAACAGCTTCTCAAGGCACTTCTCACCCCCAAACTCCACCCAGAGGGATGTCTCAGAGCTTGAGACAGTGGCACGAGCATAGCGGTGCCATCCCTGTACAACTGCGCGGCAGGAAGAAACCAGCGCATCTCTCGGCCTTTGATTCCTCTCCCAGGAATCACTTTGGTCTTTACCACTAGAACAGAGCAGCCTCCCCCTCTCTCCAGAGTGTCTTTGCTTCTCTCTCCACTCAACAGCACACACAAGACCAGCACAAAGTTTCTACCTGGTACAAAGGGCAGCTCTACACTGGGCATTGCAAATTCTGAGGGGTCACCTCTCAGTCCTGACTTTCCCACTTCAACCTTTCCTTAATATCCCTTGGTGTCAGTAACTTTTAACATTTCTTATAACCAGAATGCAAAATTATCGTCATCATACTATTCTTCATTCTAGATTTACACATCCAGGAGTTCAGAACCAACAACTGAAAGCATTTCTTCAAGTCAGCACTTGGACATGCTCATTCCGCTCTCTCGTAAGGGCAAGAGGGGGTTTGCACCGAGTCCCTTCCGGAAGGGAAAGCCTTGGCAAATGACTTAGGTGGTGTTTGCCCGCCCAGCACCTCTGAGCAGTGACAGGCACGTGGTCTTCCTGAGCCTGTGCAATACCAAACGCCCCAACTGTGTCCCAGCGGGGACAATCACAGCCTGTCTGTGCTACCTTGGCTGGGTGGCAGGTGCCCCCCGAGCTGCTCTCGTAGCCCACTCACTCCCAAAGCCTTGCCACACAAACACAAAACACTGCCCCACGAGCAGGGTTTGCGTGTGCTTTGCCAAATTCAGGAAGTGACATGAGGTCAGTCACATTGGCTCAGAGCATGGACTCATCCCAAGCACTCTCATCCCGGCAATAACCAAGACTTTCTGCTTCAGAAACTACTCTCATCATCCAGAAAACACAATGGGCACAGCCAAGAGCCGCCTCAATAAACATTTTCTTTTTGCTTGTTCCGAACACTCAGGAACTCCGCTCTGATGACGCTCATTAGCGCTCTGAGGTGGGATCCGGGAACAGGGACTATCCAGTCTGCTGCACAAGGGACAAAGGAAATGTGAATACAGCATGATTTCATTGCACTGCTTCCCCTAAACACCCCCCCCTTATCCGAATCCTGAACAAGGGCAGTCAAAAGGACAAAGAAAGCATTAAAGGAAAGGGATAATGATGTGGAAGATACTCTTAGCACTTGATGAAGACAAGGCACCGCCACTTGCACTCCGATATTCCATTTGGCTGCAATTCCAAAACAATACTGTTTCAATAGCAAAGGCTTGCAAGATGTCAATGAAAATGAGATAAAGACATCACATAAAAGATGCACCATTTAGCAAAGGAGTAAAAGGAGATCTGGTATAAATCAGACAAAGCGAAGGCATGCAGAGTTTCCACTGATAAAAGTATCTCAATACTGGTACAGGAGACCAAACCTGACTATCTGAAACCTAATGAGGAAAATTATTTCCACACAGTAGTATCAGTCCATGAAATACATCCTACTGTCTACTTGTAGGAGATTGAATTAACCACTCACAGTGATAAAAACATCATTGGACATCACTATAAAAAAAGAAGCCTGTTCCTGGGGCAGAAGTGAATGGTCCCAGCAGGCATTCACTGCTGGGCAGCAGATTTGTCAACTGTGTGTGTGAAAAGGTTCTGGTTAAAAAGGCAGGATTAGCTTATTTTCCTTGTTTCCTTGCATTCTTTCTTGAGGACTTAACTTCCCCATTTTTTTCATTCCTTTTTCCCCTTAGAATATAACTTACCGCTTCTGTCCTGTCTCTGTAGTCCATTTAATTTTCCCTCCTGCCATTTTTCCCCTTCCTCCATTATTTTGTGGATTGTTTCCTCCTTTTTGCACCTCTTGATAAGCTACCGTTGCTTGCTGATAACAGGGGCATTTCCTGCTCACAAGCACAGCCTCCTCGTGTTTCCCCTCCTCCCACAGACTCCTCTGACACATGGACACCTTGTGTCTTCCTCAGCTGAACCTGGAGTTGCACAACCTGCCGAGCACATCAGAGTGTCCAGGATGCAAGAACAGATGGCCTAAAGAAATACCTGATATCTGCCCAGTCGTTCCCTGCTGAGACAAAATCAGTGCTGGACTCTAATGTAACTCCTCCTGCTCCAGAAACAAGATCACAGAGGGCCCCGACAGATGGCAAAAGCAAAACCGCCGTTCCCATTCCCATCCAGCTGTGAGAAGGAAAGGCTGCCTGTCAGTGATCCTCTCTCTGAGCCCTGCTCACCATTTCCTCACCAGAGGAAAACAAAATGCCTACACCAGATGGTGGGGCACCTTGCCCACCAATGAATGAATCCCACTGCCAAAAGCTCACCTCTAGGGATGTGCCTCCCCCACGGCCCCACACAGACACACCCTGGAGACCCTTTCGCAAGGCGGCCGTGGGTGACTCCTCCCACCCGTGACACTCTGTGTTGTGCCCCATGTTTGACACCAACGTCCACTCCCTCATGATTTCCTTCAAGGGCTTTTGCTGTATTTTTGTAAGGTTTTCATTCTCACCTGGATCGTTCTGAGATGAGGAAACCAAACCGTGTTCACTGTTGTGGATGAGAACCACCACCCCCACCCCCTGAGCCTCAGCCCACGCTTTGCCCACAGCCACGCATCGCCTGCTTTTTCCACTCTCCTGTCCCGTGAGGGCCCCTCGAGCTCCTGCACATCTGAACTGGCACAGAGCGATTGTCCCCGAGATGTGTGACATCTTCCACAGCAACCTGGCCTAGTGCGAGGTGTGTCCCAGCCCACGGCAGGGCGGCTGGAACTGGGTGATCTTTAAGGTCCCTTCCAACCCAAATCACTTCATGGTTCTGTGATTCAAAGCACTGGGAAGGAGACTGGGGAGAAGAGGCCCCTACACGTGTTTGTTGCAGGGACCTCTCACTCAGCTCCAGCGCAAACCCTGCCGGTGATCCCGAGCCGCTCGGCTGGGCAGGCGAGGGATGCAGGAGCTGCAGTACGAGAGGGCACCGAGCCATCAGGCGGCTCGTTTCCCACTGAACAGGCGTCCGTGACGCTCCGACCACGCCCCGGGCTGAGGCCGCCGCCTGTCCCGGAGTCGCTCCCGCCAGGCC
>VZTA01014641.1:76655-101171 GCA_013398855.1 Mohoua ochrocephala
GTCCCGCCGCGCCCACACGCGCAGCCAGGTCCAGGCGCGGTCCTTGCGCAGCACTCGCAGCACGGCGGTCCCCGCTGCGGGCCCGGCCCCTGCCCCCAGCGCTGCGGGGAAGGGAAGGGACAGCGTGAGCCGGCGGCAGGGCACGGCCCCAGGCTGCCTGTACAGCCCGCAGGCTGCCCCGATGAGCTCCGGCGTCGGTCACTAGTCTGGCCCCAGCGGGACAGAAGCCACACAGAGCAGAGCCAAGTCCCTAGCAGTCCTGCCCTCCCAAAGAGATGGGACTCAAGTGGGCTTGTCCCTCCTCTGTAGACTGTGGCAAAGCAGGATGCCCACTCCCAGCTTGGGAAGTACCTGTGACCTTATAGACTGTGCATGGGATGTGTAACCACTTCCCTGCCTCATCCTTTTTTGGAGCAGGGAGTCACAACAAGGAGCACTGAATTCGCTCTGTCGCTGCTGTCCTGGATAGCCACGTTTCAGGCATAACCAGACCAGGGAGCCAGGAGACAGCACGCACGTTCCCGGGCCTGACACTCACCCACGGCCCTGTGCTGGGCAGCCGCCAAGTCAGCATCCTCAGGGTGCAGGAGGCTGTACCACGACTGACCGACCAGCTCCTCCCTGTGGTAGCCTAGGTGGTAGGTGACACTGGGGAAGACAGGGGGAGTGGAGACTGAGTGCTGTACAGAGCCTGCACCCTGTCAGCAAGGAGCAGCTGCTGCAGGATGAAGAATGAAACAATAGAGGTACAGAAATGAGTTGTAAATGAGGGAGGACGTTTGGGAAGTGTTTGTGACAGTCTCAGTGCTCATGCAACGTCGAGCCTGCATCCCATACACGGGCTTGGTGAAGAGAAATGATTCTTGCTGCCTGAGACGTACAGCTGGGGCTGTGGTGCAAGCAGGCACCCCTCACCTCTCCGTGACATCAATAAACGTCATGTCCAGGAGATGCATGCTCTGGAATATGTCGTCCTGGGAAGCAGCTTCGCCATCTGTGGGCGACTGCACGACGGGCGTGCAGAGGGCCAGGAAGGCTGTGCTGGAGGGGGAGGGCGGCCAGCTCAGGGCCACGAAGCGCCCGCACACTGCCACGGCCCGATTCCCCCCGTGCTGCAGCCGGAAGGCCTTGGACGTGCGCATCTCGCTGACAAAAGTGACTTCTGCAGGGAAACAAACCATTCGGAGTGGGTCAGGGGCTCACTCAGCTCCCAGCAGGGCTGGCCCTGGCTCTCTAATCACAGCCAAGGGCCAGAGCAGGGTGGCAAGGTTCATGAGATGCCAGACGAGGCCTCCCTTACCCCTGCCAGGTTCCTCCTGGGCAAGGAGGAGCTTCTTGTGCACATCCTCTCCCACTTGCCCATCCAGGATGTCAAAGACCGTGTCCCCCTGGGCGAGCAGCTCCACCTGACAAAGAGGGGGCTGCCCTCAGGGACTGTGCCCTGTGTCTCAGTGGGCCCTGGCTGGCACCGTGGGTGCAGAGCCTGCTGGAGCCACAGCCCAGCATCTGCCGGGGCAGTGTGCTGTGCATGCAATAAAGGCACCAGGATGGGTCTGGGGACAGTGACTGCAAACGCTCCACGAGCAGGCCTTACCACGGAGAGGCCCAGCACCTGAGCCACGTTCTCTGAGATGTAGACCAGCTTGTTGTCGGCTGAGAGCACAAGCAGAAACCCCGGGAGCAGGGAGAGTAGTTCTGTGCCGAGGGCCGGACCCGCAGGGGGAGCCAAGCCTGCGGGGGGATAAGGGTGAAGTGCTGTCTTGGATGGGGCAGGAGCAGTGCCCCACACACAGAGCGCCGAGCCAGCGCGGAGCATGGCAGTGCTGAGGGTACCTGGAGGGAACAGCTGAGCCCCCCGCAGCCGGAGGCACACCAGGGCCATGGTGTGGAGGTAGGAGAGCCGCTCCTTCTCCTGCGCAGAGATGGGCAGCAGGGAGCGCAGCGCCTGCAGCTCCACGTTGATCTGGTCTCGGCGAGCCTTGGAGGCGCTCTTGGTTGACCTGCAAAGCCAGCCATCTGGGACACATGTCCAGGGAGGGAAAGGGACAGCATTCCCTGCCCGTCACTGTGGGGAGAAGCTCAGGGATGTGGAGTGGAGATGCTCAGCACCCGTGCCAGCTGCTGCTGCCTCTAGGAGAGCAAACCTTGTGGGCGCAGGCAGAGGTGCTCAGGCCTACCCAGGGGCACACACCGCTGCTATGGGTGGTGCCTCTCCTGCTGGGCACCAGGTTGGACAAGGACCTGTGCTTTGGTGGGGAGCCCATGTGACACAACCTCCCCACCAAACCCAAGGATGGAAACTGCATCCAGTCCTGGAATGTGCACCCCAGCGCAGTGCAATACGCCTTTCCTCTTAAACCACCTAAAAATACCTCCTCCCCATGCACCAGCTGGCAGTCCCGCTGTCCCAGGCTGGTGTCAGCACCTTGCAAGGGCCATCAGACCCTACACCAGCGGTCCCGGGGTTCTGGGAGGCCATCCCAGCCCTGAGGGAGGGCAGGAGGCGGGAGGGAGCTCACCTGAACGGCCTCGAGGCACTGGGCGCCTGCTTGGCCCTCCTGGGCAGGCAGCTCGTCTCTGCCTGCAGGGGCCGGTGGCAGTGGCTGCAGAAGATGGTCATGCTGCCGGGGCTGGGATGGCCTGAAGCCGGCGGGGAAACGCTGCCTCCTCCGCCTCTGGCTGTGGCTGAACCTGCTGACCCTGCTGCTCCTGGCCTCCTTTTGTAGCCTCCTGGGGTGCAGAGGCCAAGCCACTCACGGAGAGAGTTACCTCTTGTGACGCAACTCCAAACAGAGCGGGGCTATTTTTAGAAGGCAGGCTGCTAAAAATAGCCCTTGCAACCAGCTGCAATTTGAGAGGGGAAGTAATAAAAGGAAGCCAGGGTCTTTAAAGCAAACCTGCCGCTCAGGAGGGGGCAGTGACAAAGGCAGCAGGGATCCCCCTGTGGGGCACACATCTGCCCAGCTCCTGCCAGCCCAGCAGAACATCCTGTGTCTAGTCTGCCTGCCTGGGAGCTGCTCTCCAGCATCGCTGATGACTGAGCTGGGCGCTGGGAGAAGGAGCTGTTAAGCCAAGAAAATGCGCTGGAGACAGCTGGACCAGGGTGGTGAGCAGTGCCCCATGCCCAGGCCTGCAGCAGGGTCCTGGCAGAGGCAGGTTAGGGCCACAGCACCCCTGAACCCGAGAGAACCCTTGAAGAGTGGGGTGTCAGTGACCCCTCTCCCTGCTGAGCCCCTTCTTTTCTTCCCAGAGAAGACTTCTCCCCCCTCAACGGTTTGCTCTCCACAGGCAGCTGGCATGGGGTGCTGAGCCTCTCTGGGGCCTATTGTCTCCACTCGATGCCCCAGAGATCGTGATTCTTCCCAGCGACAGCCATTAATGGACAGAATTGAGAGAATTGGGGAGCCTCTGTGCTCAGCACCACACGACCCAGCCCAGGGACTCAGGAGGCGTTTCCTGGCGCCTGGCCCCCTGCAAGGACAGTAAAGCTTGGTGCTTCAGTGCACGGCAAAAAAAACTCCACCATTTATTTCACAGCCTGAGAGAGCGCCTGTGGCCGAGGCAGCTGATTGAGGAGGGGAGCCAGAGCTGCTGGACAACACGGGGAAGGTGTTCACCTAAGTCCTCGCGGGTAACCTGCAGGTGCCAAGGACCACAAAGGACGAGCCCAGGCTGGGGCTGCTCTCCCTCAGCCAGATGTGCTGTCACAGCACACCCTGTTTCCCTCCAGGCCAACGATGCTCATTGCCTATCACGGTGAGGTGCTGCCAGCGTGTGAAGAACGAGCTCTTGTCGCAATTGCGGTGCCTTCTGCTCTCTTGCCACGAGGTTTTAACTGCTCTCATGCCGCTCCAGACTGCTCCATTGTGCTTGCACTGGCCACCTCCTGCAGGCTGAGGAGCCCAGGCACCTCTGCAACCTTGTGCTGCTGGATGAGCACTTGACCCCGGCTATATGCCAGCCCTCAGGGCAGGGGAGACAGCCTGGGCCCTCTGCCACCCATTCCTGGCGTGCAGCCACCATCCTCTCTGCCTTTACCTCCCAGGAAACACGCTGAGTGCTTCCCTGGCTTTCTCTGCACTCGCCCCACTACAGTTGCCACTGGAGCTCCTCTTCACATCAGACGCCTCACGCTGATGGGAAGGGGCTTGAGCACAGCCCTCTGTGCCACCCGGGAAGGCTGTCCCAGGCATCCCTCCACCTCCAGCCCTGAAGCAGGAAGCTACAAAGCACCCACCTACCTGAGCCAGCACAGCCCAGGAAACATACACCATGTTCCTTCTGTCCTCTTGCAGGACAGCACAACTCCAGGCAGGAGGCAGGTATCCCAGGGCAGTGCTGCTGGGGGGGCCCAGCATCCCTTCCCCACCCCCAGGCAGGGCTGTGGCTCACATCAGCCACTGCCTGCTGCTGCCACAAGCCACTAGTGGCCGGCAGCTTCAGGGGAAGGCACCTGGTTCAGCCGTCTCTCCCCTCTCGCGCCTTTTCCCCCCCAGTTCATCTGCTAGGACACACAGAAACCATGTCTGCCTCACCATTTATAAAACTCCCCCCAGTTGCTGTTTTACAATGGGAGCTGGGCAGTGTCCAGCTGGGCCCAGACCCCCATACTGGGCTCAGCTTGGAGCTGGGGCCTGCCACTTAGTGCCAGGAAGCTGTCAGTGCTGGCAGGAGCAGGTGTAGAGGTTCCTGCTCTCTTGAGGCAATGCAGGAACAGTTCGGGTTGACCCTGACATCAACCCCAGGGCCATGGCTGGTGGTAAGAGTTGATTCAGGCCCTTGGAAAGTGGCCGGGGACCGGACAGCACAGCTGCAGTTCCACAGGCAAAGGGAAGGAAGCTCTAGAGCCACCAGCAAGGAGAGGGGTCACAGCTGTGCTGCTGGGGCCAGACAGTTTTTTTCCCCAGTGGCCAGCTCTGCCTGTCCACTTGTGCTGCCCAAAGCGTGACAAGGGCAGAGTGAGGCCTAGCTAGGGCAAGACAAACTGAGCTCACACATTCCTTGCTTGAAAGGGCTAAAAATTCATGCAGGCAGTGGAGCAAGAGGTCAGTATGTGGAGGGGTGAGGGCAGGGTGGAAGAAGGACGAGTTGTCTTCAGCCCTGGTTGGAGACAATGGGGCGGCTGATGGTGCTGTTTGTTGTCATGGCTGAGAGCTCCCATCTGTAACACACCAAGAGGACACACTGAGAGAAAGCACAAACACAGTGCCCAGGGCTGGAGCAGCTTTGCTTTGAGTCAGCCTCAGCTATAGTCTCCAGCCCAGCCCGCCTCAGAGGTGCACAGTGCCAAGGGCCCCAGGCACCCCTCAGCCAGGGCTGGAGCACCTCGAGGTCAGAGAGCACCCACAGAGTGACCTCCCAGCAAGGCACACCATACCTGATGTCGTGGGGAAGGCAGGACTGGTCCAGGCTGTACTGAATCACTGCTAGCTTACACAGCGTCTTCAGACTGGGACCTGTGAAAAGAAGGCAGTTCAGCTACAGCAGGCCTTGGCTGGACACCACGGAGGCTCCAGCATCATGCAGCCAGTGCCACAGGAAACGGGGCAGAGCCTTGTCTGAGGGACAAGGCAGAGTGCACACCAGGGACAGGCTGGGGTGGTTTCTGTGCCCCCACAAGAGGTCTGCATGCAGGAGTGCATGAAGCATGGCTGCACCTCTGGCTGCTCTGCCTTAAGCCAAGCACGCTGGTCAGACACAGCTGTCTGGCTCCAGGACATGGCACCTGGAGCCGTGGAGGGCACAGGAGGGCGATTCACAGCAGGGCCTGCTCACAGGGCACCTTGTGGCAAGAGGTACAGGCTGGGCGGGAAGTGCTCACGTACTGAAGTCGAGGATGTAGAGATCTGAGTGATCCATCAGGTCGAATTCATCACCCATTCCCTCCTCTGGAGATGGGCTGCAGAAACCAAGCACAGTGTGTCAGCCAGTGCCAAAATTCTTATACACCAGCTCACCAAGGGCCGAGCAAGTCCAGGAATGTTCCTGGCCTGTCTGTCCCATGCAAGGGCCCTATGATCCCTCCCCTACCCCTCTGATGCCCCAAGCAGCACCCAAAGTCATCACTCTCCCGGCTCCTTGCAGAGTAGGCAGAGCTGCACAGAGCCAGGGAGCAGAAACCCACACCATTTCCTCTGCTGGGCATGGGGGATCTGCCTCCTTTTCATGGATGACCATGATGATTCCAGCCATGAGCCTCCCCCTCACCTCACCTGTCCATCACTCCTGTTCTCATGTAGTTAAGATCTACTGCAATTATTTCAGCTTGGCCACTGAGATGCTGTAAGAGGAGTGTAGAGAGAGCAGCTAGAAAACATCTGCATGGCAGGGCAAGCACAGACGTTTCTCAGTCCGACTCAGGAATCACTTTGGACTCCAGCCACAGCTGGAGTGGTTGTGCCAAGATGGGGACGGCATTTCAGAAGACTGTAACTGAGCACTGAGCAGTGCAGCAGTCATTTTAAACCAATTCCAATTTGCTGATGCTCCCATCTGATGTTGGTCCTGGAACGCTAATGAGGAACTACAACATCAGGCATTTCTAGGGAACAGTCTCACCTATGGTTTCCTGCCACAGTGGTCTTGATAGAACAACCAAAGCACCTGAGAGACTGGACACTACGTCTCCTTGCACAGAGACCAGCCCGTGCTGAAAAAGGGGAAAGCACTCCCATGGCTGATGGTGGTTTGGAGAATTTGAAAGAAAGGAAAGGTGTTTTAAGTCCTGCTTTGGTTTGTGACAAACCATTTTAGTGTGCCCTCACTTCTTGGCTGGGACTGACCTCATGCAGTGACTCCTCGCCCCAGTGTCACTTGTGTCCCCACCTGTGAGCCACTAAGCTTCACACCTCATGGGACACGAGGCAGTACCTGCCCCCCACCCCCCTCCCCCGGGTCCCCACAGCCCAAGGCCAAACTGCAGAGCACAGCTCACAGCTGGCAGAGAGGACCCGTTGCTGATGGGACCCGTCTGCCCGGATACAGGCAAGAGCCCCTTTAATTCCACCTCGTGTGCTTACCACACCACAATCTAATCTCACATCCACGTCACAGGAAACCCTAGACCATCCCTTATCTATCAAAGGAAAGCCAGCAGGCACCACGTCTGTGGTTTTAATCACCAAAAGGCAAGCAGCAGGGTGAGCCTGGAGTTCAAGACCAGGCAACCCCCTCCCTGCAACTCCCAGGCAGCAGGGTGCAGGGCACACCTTTGCCAGCCAGAGCCCAGCAAAACTGCTCATTCCAGCCGCAAAACAACTCACCCTGCACCCAGTGACAGTCTCTATTCCCTCACCAGAGCCAGGATTTCTAAGCCTTGTCAGGGAAAACACAGTCTGAAGCCAAAACTGAATCCGCATCTCTTCAGCTAAACTGTTTTTATAGCATTCCTTCTCCCTCTCCTTCTTCCTTGTGGATGGTCTCTGCACACTGAATGGCTGGTGGGTTTGGGAGGAAACCAGACCAGGGCCACAACTGGGACACGGCTAATGGGAACACCAAGCTTCCTGGTCCCTTAAACCGGACACCAGTGATGATTGCTCCTGGCCACGAGGGACCACAGCCAGGACAAAAAGACCAGGCTCTGGGCAGGACTACCAAAGAAACAAAGCTTTTGGATGCCATAGGAGCAAGCAGCCTGCAGAAGTGCCTCTTCAGCACTCTACAGGATGTGTGAATCCTGGAAGGGCGGGCAGGACACAAAGGGGTTTTGCCTGCCCATCCCCCAGTGCCGCTCCCTAGAAAGCCGAGCCTGCCGGCTCATCCTGTGAGAATCCCTGCTGGATGGCCTGTGCTGTGCGACCCCTCCCCCTTCCCAGCCAGGGGAGCACAGGTCAGGAGGCAGACCACTGGGAGTTCTCCATTACAACGACTTCCTGGAAAACTTCTTATCTCGCCAGGCAGCTCCAGAGTACACCTGATAACTGTTACAGGAAGTGAGCACGGGCCCACCCCCACCTCCCGCTTCCCCAGCCTGCGAGACCCTCCCTCCAGTTCAGGCAGGCTGCATTCCTGGCCGACAGCAGCTCTTCCTAGCCCACGCTAGTGCTGATGAACGTGCCTGCACTGGCGTTGAGCCTGGCTTAAGAAACAAGTTGAATTCTGAAGTGCTCCAGCGGAGAAGACAAGGCACGGCTGCACTGCCTGGCAAGGGCGGAGCAAACTCCAAAAAGCTGGTGTCAAATTTGTTGTGGTTTGCTAGCATTTCCCAGGAGTGCCAAGGCTTAACATCAGAATTCAGCTGCTGCCGTAACACAAATCTACACACAGCACCGCACCTGGGACCACCCGAAACTCCCATAAAGCCCTACCAAGCCTTCTGCTGTCCTGAGCAGCACCTGGCATCATTTGAGGAGACTGGATAAACTCAGCACCTCTGCACACCTCCCCTGCACGAAGCACTCCCTCACGGTCACACGGCCGTGTGGGAGCTAAGCTAAGCACACCCCTCCTGAACCTCTGGAACCTGAACCACCCCATCACATGCTGGTATGGTCAAGCCATCAGCAGAACCTGTCCTGCTTGGTCCACTGTCTCAAGCTGGCTTCAGAAGCATCCCCAAAAAGCCACTGGCAGGATTCCGGGGAGAGCCCCAAAGCTTTTTAAACCATGTAGAGAGCTGAAAGCATTTAAGACGTCTCTGCAAGCAGGACTGTGCTCCAGAGCTGCAATTTGTCACTCCAGATAGCATAGAGTGTGTCCTGGTGATAGGCCACTTCCTTTCTTTTAGCAGCTGTTAAGGCTCTTGGCCACATCCAGCTGCCCCGCACCCTGACAGTATCACTTCCAGTGTTTGACAGCTAAATCCATAACACCAGGTACCTGTTGTGAATGGAAATGTTGCTAAGAAACACTGGCACAGGAGGCAACATTGTCTTGTCATGTGTGTAGGCTCCTCAAACAGCTCCCAGCTGAGCTGACATCCCACTGCAGCTTGGCAGCAGAACCCACACTTGCCAAGGGAAGAAAGAAGCTCTGGTGGGAGAAGCAGGGCAGCACGTAGGTGAAGATAAGTCAGTCTGAGGTCTGCTCCAGCACAGCAGACGGAGATACGTGTCCTCCTGACGGCAGGATCTCCTCCCTCATCCCCACCACCTCTTTCACAGAAAGCTTGAGCACTGCACAACCCCTCCTGAGCAGCCTGTCACACCCTTCTGCCTCTACACGTACAAGATGGCTTGTCACCAGATGCTCTACAAGCTGACACGACATCTTCAGTCTCTTCCATGGCCTTTTTCCAGGGGAGCCCTGATGTACACGATTACTGACACTTGTCAGATGGACTGACACTTGCCACATGTCTCTGAAGTCCATCTGGTACAGCGTGGGACAGAGCGTGAGGGACACTGTGCTGAAGGGAGTGGCAAAGCCTCCCGAGAAGCCACTTCACACAACTCACCTGGTACCTCCAAAGAGGATGATTTTGTCCCCCACTCTGCAGCAGCACTGCCGGCGGCGAGGACATGGCCCTTTCCCCTTGGGTTCAATCTTCCTCCAAGAAAGAGAGACTAACGGGAGGAAAAGAGAGCAGCAGCTTGTCACGAGAGCCTGGCCAAGAGCAGCTATAAGCAGGTTATGAATTTAAACAGATCACAGGAAAACCAGAGGCCCACTACCCCAAGGACACCAACTAGCCAATATCCACCCTCCCCCATGACCTCCTCACTAGTGGCTGAATGACGCACTTCTGTGAGGTTGTTACTGAAGTGCCACTTGGATGCCAGTCACGGTCCTGGAGCTCTGCCTGCTGAGACAGGAATTGCAGCTCATATCACAGAATGGTTTGGTTTGGAGGGGACCTTAAAGATCATTTTGTTCCAACCCCCTGCCATGGGCAGAGACACCTTGCACTAAACCAGGTTGCTCAGGGCCCCATCAAGGCCTTTCACTTGCAAAGCCTGAGCACCCGCAGACTGCCATGGCAGCGGGTCTGACATCACAGGGAGCTGCACAGGGCAGAGCTGCAGGAGCAGACAGGCAGCCTCCCTTCCCCAGAACCAGCTGCGCTCGGCATCTGGAGGAGGGAGACCCGGGAACCAGCTCCATCTGCTGGCAGGCTGCGATCGCAGAGCACCCGGGCAGAGGTGCCTCAGCTGCCGGGACAGCTTGGCTGCGGGAGGAGGGCGTGGGGAGCTGAACAAGGTGGAGACAGCAGCCTTTGTTCTTGCTGCTCTCCGTGGCAAGGATGCTGGGCGGCGACGATGCACAGGACTGAAACCTGTAGGAGCTCTGACACCAGCTCACAGACCAGCTCGGGGAGCAGCAAGTTGGCTGCTCTCAGGTAACTTCACTACACAAAGCAATTAGCAAACAAAATTAAGTCTAGACAGTGAAATGTGCCTGAGGACCGGGGACCCCAAAACAGCTCGCAGCTGACTGATATTCAGGGTACCAGCTGAAGAACCACCCCTTCTGCTGCACAGTTTGAGCTGGTACCAAGAGATGGTGATCCTGCAGCTCGAGTTGAATGGTTTCCCCAGCTACAGGATCTCCCTCCCCTAACCTCATTGCTTCCCCATATTTCCTCTTCTGCCAAAGAGAGTATTGCATATTGAAGAACAAGACAAAGTTTTTCCAATTAAATATGCCTTTCAGCAATACCTCCTTTTCCACTTTCTAACTGAGATTTGGAAACATCCCAAGGAGGAACAGGCACGGTAGCAAGTTGCTGTCAGAAGAGCCAAGAGGCATTCCCCCCCAAGCAGTACTCCTTGGACAGTATGTTCCTCTGAGCACTCACATGCCTGAGGGCCTGGAGCACTGTCACTGCAACAAATTAAAGGCATAAATACCTGGATTGAATTTCCAGAGGTCATGGAAGTGTCTGTTCAGGCGTGCATTGTAGCCACCAAATACGTATAGTTCCCCGTTGTAGCTGACTGCAGGGGGTAAGCACAGACATCAGAGGGCCACCCAGCAGCTCCCTGACCCAACATCGAACACAAAGCAAAGTGGTGCTGGTTGTCCACCTCTGCTTACATCACCTTTCACGTGCAGCGTGGCGCGCAAGGCTTTTCGGTGGGCAGCAGCTTTCCACAGAAGCTGGGCTTTGTGCACCCCTCGCTAACCCACAGCCCCACCCAGAAGAGCAGACACCCCTTCTAAGGCAGGCAGAAATTGCCTTCCACCATCCTCCACCCTCGGCAGACCCACACTCACAGGCTGAATGGCTCCGCCGGCCCTCCGGGAGCACGGGAGTGGGAGGAGAGTCCAGCCAGGAGTTGGTTTCTGTATCAAACACTTTAATGCGGTTACAGTAGATCTCATTGTTGGAGTGAAATGGCCCAAAACGATCAGCTCTGCCACCAAACACGTACATCTTTGTTCCAATGATGGTAGCTGAATGAAAGTCTCTCCAGCGAGCTGGGGTACCCTGAAGGACAGAGTACAAAGCAAAGACCAAAGAAAGAATGCAGATTACCCAGGGAAATAACACATCTTGATGGGGAAGTTGGGTGGCTGCCTTCTCCTGGAGAACTTCCCATCCTGCAGATCCCAGCCACACCAGCCAGAAGCTGTGAGACAAGTGTGGGCAGCTACCCCAGAGAACAGCAGATGCAAAACTTCCTCTCCAAACCAGAGCGAAAAGCAGACACTGACCTTGGCAGAGATTAAGGTCCACGTCATGTTTGTGGTGTCCAATTTATGGATATCATTTGAAAAGCAGTCAGCCTGGAAGACAGACGAGCAGCTCGGTCACAAAGGGACTGAGAAGCCTGGTCACATCCAGCCCCAGAAAGGATGCTGCCCTACAGACCTGGAGCATCCCTCTGGAGGCAGTACTTCCTAAGGGACAAAGTGCTTGCTCAGGCAGCACTTAACAAGAGGAAGGAAAAGCCCGTTTCTTCCCAAAGGTGTCCTGTCTCTTCCTGCAGCTTTCCCATGTATTTGGTGCTCAGTTCCTCCCCCAAAGGCCGTCCTGCACACAATACATTCGTGGCAGGAACTGCCTCCTCTCTGTGTAGCAGCAGAAAAAAGAGGCCTTAGCAGGACAGTCACACTGGCTCTGCTAAGGCCACCTGATGAGATGCAGAAGCTAAGATTACTTCTGGGAAGCTGAACATCCAGGAGCAAATACACTCCAGGTTCTGAGGTCCCACAAAACCCATCTGCAGCTGGCAGAGACTGCATTCACACAAACAGTGTGGACTCCTGCTCTTCCAGGCAAGGTAGAGAGCAGCAAGACAGCCAGAGGTTTATTTGGTCTTGTTTAAAAACAAGACACATCTGAACTGCTCCTGCTGCTGTAATCGATATCACGGATTTGGCCTGCTATCGTCCTCAGAAAAGAGGGAATAACCCAGAGACTGTTGTAACAGAGCCCTAGCTTTCTTCCAAACAAACAGAGGTGACTTTCCACAGCTTTTCTGGAACCTGGTGACTGGCTGAAATTATATTTACCCACTTCTGAAGATCAGAGCATAAGGATTTGCTCAAAAGAGCATTAGGCACACTGAGAGCTACTGCAGGATGAACTTTGGCTCAAGGTATTCTTAACGGGAAGGCAACCAAGTGTTTGCTGAAATGGATCGGGAAGATGCCAGAGCAGGTAGAGACTACACGGAACATGCACCAGACTAGGACAAAATCTCACAGCCACACTGCAGAAAGTGATTTTTCTGGCCCATTTCTGAGGCAAATTAAAATAAATGTAGCTCAATATATACTTATTTTAAAATGTTGTATATTTATGTATCTACATTTGGCTGAGAAATGAGCCAGAAAAAAATTCTATATAAAAAATTTTATATTTTTACCTCTTTATGGTAAATATGTTTTGTGAAAGTTAAAAAAAAAAAACCCACCACTTTTTTGGACTTGCTTTTTCAACCATCTTCTCCACAAAACAATTAGCATAACCTGGGTACTAATGCCATAACTTTGCTAAGTTACAAAAGGACAGTGACTATGAACACAAACTCGCCCCCGTGTCCTGCCTCTATCAGTGTCCCGGGTATCAACACCCTCTTTCCCAAGGGCTCACCAATTAACAGTTACAGAGACTACTCACCAGCTGTTCATAGCCTCCAAAGATAAACATGCTCTTTGCCAGGACACAAGCTGAGTGCCCATCTCTTGCCCCTGGGACCATTCCAGACACCTTTGGCGTGAACCACTTGTGCGTGTCTGAAACAAAACAAGAGGCAATGCTGAGAAAACACAGCAGGTGTTTTATTACTAGCTCTGTTACTACTGTTCTTAATTTCTAAGGCAGAAATCATTCTCTCTTTCTCACACAGCACCTGCTCTGCCAGAGAGGCTGCAAGCTTCTTTGGGCAAGGCTACATGCCCGAGCCTCCACAGAGGGACACAGGGACAGAAGTCTCAGCCTCTGGGCATGGCCACCGACTGCCAGACCTGACAAAGAGCTCACATTTTAAGTGTGGGTAGTACAGCACTGCTTGAGCAATGTTATTTTTATTGAATCTCTTGCAAAGTGTACTTGTGAGTCACTTATCAACTCTGCATTCACAGTTTCTATTACAATGAAGCAATAATGCCAAGTGGCTCGACTGACCTCATGGTGTGGAGATGCTCAGCAACTGAGCATGACTGAGGAAAAACAGCTCTCAAACCCAGAGAGAAACCACTTAACCACAAGCTCTCCTTAACTGTCTTGCACATCCCCACCTCTGCAGTGCAGCTCTCCCTGTCTTATCTGCTCCACTTGTTACATTCTCATCCCTTCTTCCTCACTTTCCACCCTTCACGGTGCTCCCCCTGTGAGCCTGCACCACCCAGATTCAGCCCCTTAGCATGCACACTCCAGGGGTTGGCTTGATTTAGAAGGTGACTTAAAATCCAGCCAGAGCTGTTCTCCATGCCAGGGCAACCCAGAGCCAAGCCAGGGACTCACTGCCAAGCGCAAACAGGCACCTGCCCCAAGAGCTCAGAGAGGCACAGATAAGCCTCAAGGCTGCAGGAGACATTCCCCCACCCTCCCTAACTGCTTTTGGCTGCCAAAAGCAGTGCTTATTTCAGAAAGTTGTAACACTGGAGCCAAAGCATGAGGACGACTTCTCTGAACTTGGCCTGCGGACACAACTGTCCACCTATGCTCCATCTGGCACCACACAAAGGGTCTTGCGAGGTCAGCAGAATCCCTAGGGAGCCTCTGGTGAGAGACAGCTCAAGGCTATCGAGTTCCTTTTCTTCCTGGGGCTCCTTCCAAACTCAGTCAGACTGCATCGGCAACAGCTCACCCGAGTGCAACATAAATTAGAGAATGAAAAGACCTCAGTTTGGGATCTGCTCACCAGAGCACCCCAGGGACAAAACCGCACTCAGACAGGACTTTATTTAGCCTGATGTGACTCCTGCAGTGGAACTTACACTGCAGACATGGGACTGTGACTGCCAGCCTTACTTTCCAGGAATGGCAGGCCTGTGTGTACAGACAGCTGCAGAGGGCTTGGAGCAGGACTTGCTGTTAATTTTCACTTAATGCTAAAGTGCTGGAGCTGCCAGGGAGACCAGGCAGGTCCCACTACAATGCCTCTGCGTTAGCAGAGGTTTACTAGTGGCCTCTCACGTGTCAGGGGAAGGAAGGGGGGAAACCCTATGCCCCAAGCTGTAAGATATTTCCTGGAAAAAAAGAAACACCTTGACCAAGCACCAGAGCAAGCGGTTTCCTTGCAAGTCCAGCAAGACAGTCACTGGCCAGTATTTAGACGGACTTGCCTCCAAAATCCAGATTTACTCCTTTTCTTTCCTGACACTTGGGTCCATGCAGTTCCTGATGGTGCCTTTTCTCCAGAGGTGCTCCAGCAGTGCTATGGAGAAGCCAACCAAAAGGCTCAAGGAGTTTACTTTCCAGGTTTATCTAACTTGACTCATGTCTTCCCTGATTTTGCCATCCTGTCCCTGACTGCTCCTGCGCTTTATTCCTCACTCTCCTTCGTGCTTTCAGAAAGAAGGACCACACTGGAGAGGAACCACAATCCTCAAGAGCCCAGCCCCTTCTCGCTTCAACCTTCAGCCACGATTAAGGAATACTACATCACACAGAGAGAACACTTCAGTTGTAGTTACTATCAGAGAGAGCACACAAAGCTGATAGAAAAATTAAAACCATTTTGATTATTAGACAAGATCAGCAATCTCTGTTCAAAGGCTTTTGCAGAGATTCAAGCATGCAGACACAGTGGCCACCCTGCTCCACTTCTAAAACTGCTGAAACAGAGGGTGACACCATTTCCTCCAGACTGTCACCGAGGGACAGGAAAACAAATTGAGGAGCAGAGTGGGGGGTAGAGAGAAGGTCCGATCAAGAACAGCTGTGACAAGGAAGAGTGAGAAGCTGGAACTTACTGACATCGAAAGCATAGAGAACATTGCAGGCTCCCTCGGTGTCGTTGCGACCGCCCCAAATGTAGACGGTGTCGTCGATGAGCACTGCCGAGTGCCCATACCTCATGTAGGGCACCTCCCTCACGTGGTCTCGGCTGTTTGTCCACACCGGAGGCAACTTGATCCAGCGCAGAGACACTGGAAACACAAGTTTGAGCCCATGTCAAATGCTAAGCCTGCTAAATTGATCACAGTTCATAACCCGTCCTGCGCGGTGCTTTTTACCCCGTGACGAGGTGCAGAAGCGGTCGAGTAAACAAGAGAAAGCTGTGTCTGACCCCGAGTAGTAGCTAGTTAAGAAATACAGAAGGAAGTCTTCTGGAGGCCCAGAGGACAAAAACAGTCTCTGTTCCACAACAATTCACTGAAAAGGTTTCCACTCTGGCTCATCCTAGACTGGGAGTGAAGATACGGCACACACACAAAAAAATAGGGAAAGAGAAAAGAAAAAGTGTGGAGGTGACCATGAATGAAGACACTACTTCAAGCTAGTGAGATTGCTGAAGATACTCAGAGCTGAAAGAACGGGCAGCACGGGAATAATTCACTGCAGTAACATGCAAGGGAACACCTGAAGGCATCGCTTGGACTTGCAGTAGCACAGTTTAGGTAAAGCAAACCAGCAGCTTTGTAGGAACAGGGCTTGTTTGCTTTTGTTTTGTTTTTCAAGCTATAGATGAGGTGACTGACTGTCTCCTTTACCCCCATCCGTGCCTAAATTCTCCCTGCTAACCTTGTATTACTAATTGGAGTTCCTTGTGATTACAGGTTCCCCTTCCTGGCAGCCTGTGTGTCACGTCCAGCAGCAGCCAGAACAGTCAACAGGTATTACAGGGTTTAATGACAGTGCAAGAGCCACAGCAAGCGTTACACAGCCATTACATAACAGGACCAGTCACCCTTCCTCTGCCTCACATACAGCCTCCAGGTTTGTTTTCTACATGGAGCTGATATAAAATATAGCAGAAAACAGTCTGCAGTTCCTCTGAAATACTAACCTAGGGAAAGGGAAAAGTCAGGCATCTCAAAAGGTGAACATCTACCCCCCAGGCAGAAAGGGCACCGAGGAAGCACATCCAGTGCTAAAGTCAAGCTGGACCGGATGCTTCTCACCTAAAACACAGTCTTCATCTTTGGAAGACTGAAAAGAGATCATTCAAAATCTGGTATCTTGGCTTTCGCACTGGCAACTGACAATGCTAGCTGAGCAAGGGCTTGGGAAGCCACTGTCACTTCCCCTGTGGTGGCTGCAGCATTCTGACACTTTAATATTTGGGAGTGGTAAGAAGGAAAGACAACACAAGAGCATTCCTTTGGGCACAGTCATTATGCTTCCCCAGAAGAGTTGTGCTCTACTTGGCACGTTCTACAACATTCAGCTGTGTTGAGCGTGACAGCCCAGTCCCTCTGGGCAGAGGTGAATGTCACTGTTCCCAGGCTCCTGAGCTACACTCCCCTCCACACTGTGAGCAGGTCACCTTGGCAGCCCTCTGTAACCAGTGCTTTTATCCCTGCTGCACATCAGCCTTAAAGGAGTGAATTCACTGCATCTTAGAGACAAACCAGGTTTGTCTACATGCGGGTGTCAGCAGAGCATTCAGCACGCTGTCCGGTCTCCAAAACTGGCCATTGGTTCTCTGTTCTTGGCTCTTTTTAGCTGGACCCACCCAAGCATCTGTGCAGTTTTTCAACCACCTGCCTAATTACAGGGAAATACTTCATGGGCCAGCTCAGTAACCTCTTCAGTTCCAAGAGCACTCAATCAAGAAATGCAGCCTCTGCCAGCACAACCATGGCTGCAACTCAGTCTCATAACAGGTACTGGCTACCCTACACAAATGGCTCCAGTTGCAGATGCTTTTCTAAGCTATGTTATGAATCTGCATGATAGTTGTTCCCAAAATGGGAAGGCCTCCCGCCTAGCCACATGCCCCTACTGACTCCATGGTACAGCAGTTGTCAGATGCCCCCACAGGGAAACAGCTCAGATGTCTACACCTGGAGTCAACTGAGTGCACTGGCTCTCACCCTACTCCTTCCACACTATGGGCAGCTGAGCATGGACATGCTGCAAACTGGAGGGGGGACCTGAGCCAGCTCGGTATCACCTCTTTGCACCTGGCTGAGTTAGTGTTCTCAGAAAACAAGGACAAACCAAGTCATTGGCTATGTGACTACTTCAGCGAGTCCTTACCCTAGCAGTCTGATGAACTATAGCTCCTCTGTGTCCTGCCACCGAAGCTGAAAATGCAAGGCTGCACAGAGAAAGAGGCTCCCACCTACCCTGACAACTTTTTCTGGAAATTAGAGTCGGACAGCATGTTACAGAGTATAACATGTCAGGCAGCAGCAGGCAAGGAAAGCAGTAACTGAGCCCAGCAAGCCAAGTCCTTCGTGCCCCTCAAGGACGCGTTTACCTGCGTTGAAAACGTGGACGTCGATCTGCCGCAGGGTCTCATAGTCCTCTCCGGAGCAGTACCCACCGAAGGAATAGACCTTGTGCCCGACAGCCACGGCCGCGTGGTTCACCCTCCGTGGCCCACCTTCCAAGTGCACTGCCCACCGTAGCATTCCTCCCTGCAAGCCAGGCGGTCTTCAGGGCCCCCGGTGCCACAGCCGCATGCTTCCGAGGCCACTGCGATGTCACCCGGCTCTGCAACACAGACACAATGCCAAAACAACATGATCCATCTCGCGGGTCTTCCCATCTTCCTTTGAACGCCAGCTACAAAGGTTACCTTGCTGTATCCTCGTTCATCTGCCTCCCAACTGGAAGCATTCCTCTCGGGAAGGGGACACAGGGCAGGGCTCAGAGGAGCGAGCAGAGATGCCCTCGCGTACGAAACCCCTCGGGGTGGCTGCAGCACAGGCAGCCCCAGCCCAACGCCTTGGGCGAAGGCAGCCGAGGGCGCGCGCCCGGCCGTGCCCCGGCCACGCACACGTCACGTACGTGTCACAACCATTTGTCTGCATGAATGAAAACACACAGCGAGAGCCAGCGGTGAAGGTGAAAAGAACAGACCCAGAGGGAAGAGCGTGCTCTCTGGATCGGTTCTGAGAAACGGCAGAGGAAAATATTAAAACGAAATACTCAACAAAAAACCTCCAAAGAACCGCCCCTACATAAAGTAACCAACTTGCCATTGTGGGGGTGGGTGACAACATTAGCATTTGGACTCATTGATTTGAGCACTAGGGTTCAATCCAATTAGCCACGAGAGAGCAGAAACCCCCTAATCTAGGTAGAAAGCTCTTTGCTAATGCTCAGAAAAGGTCTTTTCCTCCCACAGCAAATCCAGGCATAACTATGAAAATTCTGTAGCATCGTATCTTGTTAAGCAACCGATATCCTTCATTCCTCAAACAGATGGCTTCGATCATATCTTAGAGAAGTCACCACAGCTGATTCTTGCAGAGATTCTCCTTTGGATCTAAGAATCTAGAGCACAGTCCTGCCCGGGTGCTTCTGAAACAGCAGGCCAGTTTGATTTTTAAACAGTTTTCTCCCAGCTGAAAAACAGCCATTAGAAGAGATGTCAGTGTTTCAGACAGCATAAATAAAATTCCCTTCTTTTATTTCTTAGTTCTAGGTTATGGAAAGATGCAGTCAGCATGCTCCCACCCCGCAATCAGTTTTAGCATTTGCAGAATCCAAAGAAATCTGGGGATGCCTTTGAACAAGGACTAAATTCCTACGCATAAAATTCCTACGCTCTGTCCCTTTTCTTTCTGGAAAGTAGTGAGTTTTGGCAAGGAGGACTTCCCTCCCGTTTCAGGTTTCTGAAGTAGCTGGAGGACAGCAAGAAGGGCAGTTGCCATGCTGCTCTGCTCCAGCTGGCCACCCCCAGCCCTTCAGCCAAGTGGAATCACTGCTCCCAACCAGGCCCATCGGCAGCCTGACCAGCCCAGTGCCCGGCCCACCTGCACGCTCCCATTTTATGCCCTCCTGCAGGAAGAATAAGACACGTCACCAACAGGGAGCTCCTGGCATGAAGCAGAGCTTAGGCTTCCAGCTTCATTCGCTGACTCCATAGGCAGTTCAAAACCATTCAGTGACCAGTCATCCCATTCCAGAACTCCCAGATGCCATTAAAATTTGAGTAGCCTCTTTTTAAAGGTATTTCATTTTCGAGTTGCTTTCATGCTCTGTATGTGACTGTTACAGTGACAGGACATGCACAAAGCCCTAACAGAGACCATCCTGCAGCCTTATTGCAACAGGAGTCCCTCCTGCAAACTTGCTCGTTCCTGCAGCAACCATCCTAACCTGAATTGCAGTCAGCAACCCAGAAAGTCATAGCAAGCTTTGCTCCAGCAAGGGTGCTCCAGAAGGGCCCAGGAACAGCCCCCATCTTCTACAGGCCATGATTCAATTTCAGATCTAGCAGGTTTGAGGTTTTTTCCTCAGGAAACTAATTTTTTTTTAAGCCAGGCAGCACTCTTGTGTAAGTCCTCTGCAGAGCTACAGAACAGATGAGTTTCCATGGAACCCACCAAAGTCACCTTCCAAGCTATTTTGAAGGCTTCACATATCTAAATCTGTTTCCTGCCTCAGTCACAAGTTATTCCTGAAAAATCTACCCAATGTTTTCCTCATAATCTCTTCTTGCTTAAATGATTCTGTAAAAGACTCCTCAAGGAGCTTTAACTGGTCTTTATCACCAGCATCAATATTTTCAACACCCTTCAGACTGAGCACAATCCAGGAGGACCAAGAGGATGACTCTTATCTCCAAGTTCTCTCCTTGGTTCCTCCTGAGGTGGAGGAGCACAGCTGCTTGGCATGGCAGGCAGGCATTGTACCGAGGCCCCTGCTTTTTTTGTCAGAAAGGCTGGGAAAACTCTTCCTTCCTCACCCTTGGGAGTTCACTTGAGCAAGGATGCTGCTCCTGTCACTGCCACAGGAGCTGGCTACCCTGCCCCAGCAGTTCTGCTATTCCAATCGGAAGGCAGCTCATCCCAAGAGGTTAATCTGGTCCAACAGCTCCAGGGCCCAGCCCCTGGCACTGCAAGAAAGATGCTGAAATGTTGTTTCCTACAATTACTGGGAAAGGTTTTCCCCAAATGAGCGCTTCCCAGGTGACTGGCAGGTCTGGAGTGGTGGCGAGGGCAATGGGATGGAAGTTGGCTGTGCTTCGCCTTGGCTCTGTCCGGGGATACCCCTTTAGAGCAAACACAGAGCTCTGCCAGCACAGCCTCCTGCTGCCCCTCCTCAGAGCCAAGAAAAGCAAACACTCATCTCAGCACTTCACGGAGAGGGAATGACCAGAAGTGTGAAGTAATCTTTACAGGGTCACATTTTAAAAGGCATGGGAAAACACGGGATTTAATAAGCTGTCAAGGTTTCTCCAAACCCAAGTGCTCTTCTCTACACTGTAATAAAAGCATCCATGCAAACTCCCATCTTCCTCTTCTGCCACTGGCCACAACCCTGCCCTGAAACCAACACATCTTCCCGCCATCACCAAGCATTTGTTTGCCCCTTTTCAGCCACACACGCCCGGCCTCCCCTCCTCCCTGCACGGCCCTGCCTCCCGAGGATGCCTCTCCCCCACTCCTCCCCATGCTTTCTGTGCCCAGCTCCAGATTCTCCTCTCCTGCCTTATTTACAATCGTTTCTTTGGACCAGTCTTCTGTCCTCCAAGCTCTTTTCCTCCTCCAAGCTCCCTCTGTGCACTATCTGCAAATATGAGTTAGACACATATTTTGAGAAAAATCCATTTTCTGTCCTACAACTATGCACACTGTTAAGTTCCATTTCAAGTTTGATTTCCAATGATAATTTATATTATATAAATGAGGACATAAATAAACCACTTTCCAACCTCATTCCTATGAGGATTTCTTAGTAGGAGAAGTGCGCTTGACATTAAGCTACGCCTTAGATTTCTTTAAAGATCACACAGGACACAGCCAAGGAGAGAGGAAAACGGCAAAATCGATAAGAAACAATTTACTAACAATTTCCCCCCAACTGTACAATATTAGATTATGCAAAATACATTCTGTGGTTTCTCATTTAGGACACCAGCAACAGTGATGGAGGCTATAAAACACAAAAATATGGATAAGGCAGAGGTAAATTGTATTAGAGAACTGGGAGAGCACTGCAGGATGTGACACACAGAATCACAGCTTCTGTTCAAGACACTGCTTGCTTCCACTGACTCACGTTAGCTCCTCGCTTTCCCTCTCCAAAAACTAACAGATCTCTTACTTCCAACCATGCAATCTTCACAACTGCCCATCTCCCTGTCTGCCACGATCTATCAAGAGATATACAGTAAAGCACAGAGAATGCAGAGAAATTTTGAAACCCTGGTAGGTCCTGTCATCAACCAGGAATGCCAGGAACAAGAACATTCCTTAAAAATCAGGATATGCTTCACTTACTGTTGAAGTACCTGATGCTGATGATGCTAAGGGGAATTAAGTGAGCACTGAGCAGCGAGTTGTTCCTCTGCCACAAAGCACCTGGAGCATTTCACTGCTAAGCCAGGGAACAATCAGATTTAATTCAGCTCTGCATTCTTCGAATACAGCACCTACAGAGAGCTCTCCTAAATCTCTGGTGGTGCTGTTGCCTGAAGATGCACTTAATGCCTGAAAGGACTTTCATCCCCACTGCTCCAGCTTACACCTAACAAGAGCCTAACAATACAGCAGATAGACACCTGAGATCAACAAAAACATCGCTCAATAATCTCTCACCAGCATATCTTCCAAAACTGTTGTGGTGACTCGAGCACAGTGGCACAGATAGAAAAAAAAACCGAACCCAAAACAACAACAAAACCCCAAACCAGAAATCGTAGGTTTTAGTCACGTTTTTCACCTGTTTGTTCTATTGGCTTTATATTTACTCTTTTCAATCCCTACAATTAGTTATGAAAACACTTCATTCAAGATAGAAAGCTACTGAGCATCTCCAAGTGCAGTAGCCAGGTGACAAAACAAACCTATATATCCTTTGATGCCTTAAAGAACCTAAAAATGAAACAACACATTTTTGAGATAACGTTAGCATAGGAGGTAATATAAAGGCTGGTCTTTATTGGAGGCCTCCAGGGGAAGATAGGGAAAATGTCCACAAAATGCCCACCCCCCCCACGAGGTGAATACAGTTCTATAAGTTTAGCAAAGCAGCATAACTGACAAAAAACACCAATTAGAGACATAAGTGGTGAAGTAATTCCCTCCCAGTTTAAGCCCCTTCTAAATCTTCCCCCTTCAGATGGGAACTAAACTTTGTTTATAAAAATATGTCTCGAAGAGCTGGTCTCAACCTTGGTTGCCAGGAAGAAGCAAGATAGGACAGGAGCCTTGGACCTCCAGCTGGGAACCTTTTGGAATGTGTTTTGTCTTTCTGCCTCTCGGGTAGAGTAAGGAAAAGTACTGGAGCTAGGCTACAAATACCGTAACAGGCTGCCAAGCTACGAACATATATATGAAGGAAATATAAAAGCAAAAAAATCATTCTGGCAACACCTTGGATCCACTTCTTTGTTCAAAGGGAGTTCCCTGGGCTCTCTCACTCCTCTATGCACACAGAAGGAAACCCAGAGCCATTTCTAAAAGCTGCTGCTCCAGGTTAGCCCTGCTGCATTGGATTCCCAAAGCACGGTGGAGAAACCCAGCAGCGAGTGGCCTGGATTTTCGAGGACTCGTTCTGTCACCCCCAGAATTACAGCAGCACCCCAAGAAGAGCAGCCTACCCTGCAAAGCTGCTCCAGAGAGCAAATCCTACCGTGTGGCTGCCTTCAGTCCTGTCTCCCAAAAGACACCAAGCCACAAGGTTTAGTAACCCTTAAAATAGCCCCGCCAGTTCACAGCAGTCCATATAGACAGTTCTATTTCGAGCACATCCCAACATACTGTTAGAGATAACATGAGAACAACCCGCTTTCTTCACTTGTGCTTGACATTTATCTAATGCTCGGAGCATTTGTGCTAAGGCAGGGCGAAACTGCAAGCTTGCACATTCGACAGCTCGGGCACTCACAATGCAATTCCAGCCCCGGCGAACTAGACGGTGCTAGAACGGCCCTCGAGCTCGTGAGCCGAGGCTGCTCTGGAAGCTCACGTTAGCCATGGGAATCAGACCACGCTGCTCAGGCACAAATTTATCCCAGTGGCCCCCTCTGCAGCCGGCCTCGCCGTTTCCTTATTTTTCACCGAATATGTTGCCCACTTTTGGGCAAGAAGACTTACTTTTGCCTAAAGCCTAGCTGAGATTCTGCACCTCCCGAGCTGGCTTCTGTTCTTCATCTTGCCTCCCAAACCCCAGCTTCTCTATGGTGCGTGCCTAAGCTTCAGAGACACTGCTTGACCCCCCTCTTCCCCACCAGGAATTTGTCTCAGCCTGTCAAGCTGTTTCTGCCACACCAAGGGCAGCCCCTGTGGGGGAGAGCAGGCTCGGGAAGGCTGAGCTGACAGCCAGTGGGGCATTTCTTGCTTTACACAGGGCTGCATCAGTTTCTTTCTCTGCCCCTCTGCTGCGCTGACACCGACGCCCAGGCAGAGTGGTTCTGCTGGGCTTGGCCACGCACAGGGCAGGCTCACAGGTGCCAGCCTTCCCTCTGCCCGGCACATGGGGCTGGGGAGGACCAGGCAGGCGGCCCCACAGCGGCCACGGCCGGGTGAGAGAACAAATGGTCTGAAACCACGTGAGCCCACAGGGATGGAGAGAGAGAGAGTGCAGCAGAGGTCTTGCCAGGGCAAGGGTCAGGAGGGCAGCCTCCCCGACACAGACCTGTCAGGAGGGGATAAGGATGTGTGGGGTCACAGAATCCTTTGAGGATGGAGAACACCACCAAGATCACCGAGTCCAGCCATTAACCCAACACTGCCAGGCCCGCCACTAACTCATGTGCTGAAAAGGCCACATTTACAGGTTTTTTTAACTCTTCCAGGGATGGTGATGCTACCATTTCCCTGGGCAGCCTGTTCCAATGCCTGACTACCCTTCTCGGGAAGAATTTTTTCCTGATATCCAATCTAAGCCTTCCCTGGTGCATCTCGAAGCCATTTCCTCTTGACCTGTCTGTCAGCTCTTACCTGGAAGAAGAGGCCGACCCCCACCCGGCAACAATCTCCTTTCAGGCAGTCGTAGAGAGTGACAAGGTCTCCCCTGAGCTTCCTTTTCTCCAGGCTGAACGCCCCCAGCTC
>VZTA01014641.1:101800-130149 GCA_013398855.1 Mohoua ochrocephala
CGCCGCGCCCGGTGCATGGCGGTGGTGCGGAGCATGGGCCCCGAGCGCGTATGTCCCCGGGAGCCCGGGCCGCCGGAGGGCCCTGACGGCGCGGCGGGGTGGAGCGGCGATGAGGAGGAGGAGGAGGAGGAGGAAGAAGAGGAGGAAGGCGGCGGGTACTTGTATCAGCCGCTGAGCCAGGAACCGGAGCAGGGCCTCGGCGATGCGGGGCCTGGCCTGCAGGAGCGGCTGCAGGTACCGCCCAGCGCCTCCCGCCGAGCCGGGGCTGGGGGCATCCGCGGCCCCGACCCCCGCTGCCCGCCTTTCTCCGCAGATGCTGAGGCTGCACCTGCCCGACCCGCCGGTGGACAGCGAGGAGGAGAATGAGGAGGAGGCAGCGGAAGGCGCCGCGGCTCAGAGCAGCCGCAGCTCCATCCCCATGGATGCAGGTAACCGCGTCTCCGGCAGCACCCTCCCGGGGCTCTGCCGCGGTCTCACGGCCTCTCTGTTCCCAGAGCATGTGGAGCTGGTGAAGAGGACCATGGCCAGCGTGAAGCTGCCCACCCTGGGCATCCCTGCCTGGGCCAGCCAGATCTCAGAGGAGCAGTGGAAGGACGTGGTGCAGCGCACGCTGCAGGCCCGGCAGAGCCTCGGCGGCCCCCGGTCTCAGTGGAACTGAGGGCTGAGCTGCGGCACGGGGGCCGCAAACCCCAGCCCTCCCTCCACCCTGGAAGCGCCCACTGCCTCCGAGCCAGGTGCTGACAGGACTTGCCAGTATCAACCTTCCCGTTTGTCCCACTGACATTGTCTGATTTTCCTTCCCGCTCCTTTTTCTTGGTTCTGGCTCGTGCATAAGTCCATGTGATGACCTTGTGTTGGCTTCCTCTACCTCGGAGGAGGTAGATTGGTTTCCATGCCTGTGTGCATGTAGGGCAATGGGGCTTGGCTGGCTTTGCCCAGATTCCCTCAGGACAAACACTGGACTTGTCCCCATGCTGACAGTACCAGAGACGTCACTCTCCAGGCTAGGGCCCCCTCCTCTCAGGATAGGGTCTGTGTGTTGGAATATCAGAGGTGGAGCAAGATGTGTCATTCCAAGAGATTGGTTTTATTTAGTTCTGTACATACAGGGACATCTGTACAAAATCCAACACTTTCATACTATGTAATGCTCTACTGAAAATAAAGTACACCATATGTACATATGAACTGTAAGCAGCTTAATACTTGTGTCCAGGGTGTGAATGCAGTAGTTTTGCTTTTTTCCCTTGGGAGGAGCAAGCCAGGTGGAGTGGAAGAGGCAGCTCCAGTTCTGTCCATTTGGCTGACGTGGGGAAAGGCGTAGGCAGAAATGAGCAGCACTAATGCTAGAAACCAAGTATTGAGCAAGGGGCAGCTGTAGCGTGGCAGATGGAGGTCTGCCCATGAGCAGTACATGTGGTGAGAGGGTGAGCACACTCCCCCCTGTCTCACATGGTCCCCTTCTGAGGTGTCCAGGACACAGGAATGAATAGGCAGCAAACAAAGGATGATGTGAAGGTACTAAGCCTAAGTTCCCTGACCCAAAACAAGACACAAAAAGCTATGGGAACATCAAAGCTGTACAGCACATAATCATGATGTGTTACAATCCTGCCCCTGCACATAGCACAACCCCAGCAGCATTCCTCTGGCCAGGGTCAGGGGCTGCCAGCAGACACGGAGCATCTGCAGGACAGTGCCAGCCTCTGCCCACCACAAGATTCTGTTCCCTCCGCAGGCAGAGCAGCCCTCAGCGGGGAAAGGCAGCCACTGCCCAGCAGCAAGCAGGCTCAAGTGAGGGCACACCATGCTGTAGCAATCTAAAAATGAGGTCTTGGCTTACGGCGCAATGCCAAGCAGCCAGTTGGAGAGCCTGTACTGAAACAGGAAGGAGCCTCCTGCCCAGCCTGAGCCTGGCAGCCCTCACCCCCGCTGTGCCGCTCGGGCGCCATCGGCACCACCCGGTGCACGTCCACATGCTGTGCCAGGCGTGAGGTAATTTATTGGCAGCTGATCATGAGCTCGGACTAATGTTCAAAATAAGCAATAACCTCCCTGAGGTGTTTCTGAAGTCTCCTGACGAACTGGCCCGTTGCGTGAGGCGGAGGGGAGGTGGGGTCCTGCGTGACTGGGGGGGATCTCACACATGCGCTCGCCAGCTCCTCCCAAGAGATGGTGCCATTCCTGGTGAGGGCCGAGCCGGGAGAGAGCTACGTGGGGCAGGGATGCAGGATACACAGGCCAAAACAGCCTCGTCGGGGTTGGAGGAAAGATGTGCTGCGCACCAGCAGAAAGATTAGAGGGAGCGATCCTCTGACCTGGGAATGGTTTACTGGTGAGGACAAGCAGATACACCAGAACCTTCTACAGCATCCCATGCCACTGCAAAACAGAGTCAGGCTAGCACCGACCTCGTAAGCTCCCTGCGCTACCGCAAACCCACTTCAGCTCGCGTGTCAGGAAAGCAGGTGCAGCAGGGAAGAAGCAAGGACTCCCTTCTCTGTGACAAACCAGCCTCTGCGGTGGCACCTTGGCCTGGCACTAAATCTGCACCACAAACAATGGGGGGGGGGAAAGCTGGATCACAGTAGCACCCAAGTGCTGCGCAAGCTATCAGCAAGTGTCTCTAAAGGCTAAGTTAGCACGAGTCCCTGATGCACCATGTGATAACTAACGAGGGCCTCAGGCCACAGCCGGTGCCAGCGTAACGGGAGAGGTGGACTTTGCTCAGAGCACCCACGGAAGCAATTCAGCAGGAGTGCTTAGCCATTGGTAATCATGAGGAGACAACTGAGCACTCAGCCACGCTCCGTGAGGTGTATCCGCTGCTTCCGCTACCTTGCGGAAATGACCGGCAGCACAAGCTTCCTAGGAACCCTGGCCCTGAAGAGCTAAGGATGGGATACAGAGACAAAGGGAGAGCGGCAGGAGTATTTTAATTGAGCAGGTAGAGGAAGAAAGGAGAAGTCAGTGGCTGACATCTGCTACAAAGCAGGAAGTTAATTCTGGGCCCACAATTAACCCGAGACATCGGGAAGGAGATGAGTCAGCACGGACCAACACAAACAGCAGAAGGAATTCACTTTCTCACAAGAGAGCTTCTAAGGATGCTCTAAAGGGAGGACTGCAATAGTATGTAGTGCTTGCACCCAGCTTTACTGGGGGTGGCAAAGCACTGAACCCCCACTCCACTGACAGGGGAACGGAACGAGGGGCTTGTAGCAAAAGAAAGGTGGAAGTAAACATTTCCTCCGCTGTACATAAGACCCTTCAGCTGTGGAGCTGCACCCCAAGGCAGGGTGGAGAGGTAGCAGAGCCTTCACAAACTCTGCTTCTGCCCCAAGCTCGGCCTGGCCTCTGACCCACGGCAGGGCTCAGCTGCACAGGCAGCACAGGGGCAAGCGTGGCGGAGATGGGCACTTGGAGTTTGGAGCAGCACACCGAGCCACGCGCGGCGGTCTCTGCCCAACGCGGAGCCTGAGCAAGCCTCTGGCTTCCTGGCAGAGTAGGAATCAGGTGGCAGCTCACAGTGAAGTGAGTCCTGCCTGGACTGATACAAGCAGAGGCCAGGCAGGCTCCCTTCATGCCTGCACAGCCAAGGTGGAAAAGCAGGAGGACGGAGAAAAGGCAGGAGGACACGACAGTGGTGAGATACAAGTTATAACATAAAACCAGATCTACCCTGGAGGTATGCAGATGGAGTGGAGGACAGGCACAGCTCACCATGTTCATTCCTTACTTATACATGAGAACCGAGTGCATTTCCATGACCCCTGGAGGAAAGGGATGGGGCAGAGCTTCCTGGGCCAGCTCCTGAGCCCGTCAGAGAGCCTCCTGGCTTGAGGTGAGAAACTCTTCTGCTCTCTTGTGGGCCTCCAAGGCTTTTATAGTGTAGACGTCCTGCGGAAGCTCAGATTTCCGGCGCAGCAAAACTTTGTCCTTCTTAATGTCTTTCAGCATCTGCAAACAAATCAAGGGAGTCAGGAATCAGTAGCAAACCCCTTCACGCCTTCAGCCTCTGACTCCAACTGCTCTAGGATATGCTGGGTGGCACTGCAGCATGCTCCAGAACAGGCTGAGAGCCAAGCACAGACCAAAAGGACACAAGGAAGTCCCACTAGCACTTTTTCCAGAGTGAGAAGGTTAGATAAAACTCCACTCTTCAGACTACGGGTCGATCTCTTAATGATCAGGGACGAGAGTAGTGGCATTTACCTTCGGAACATTTGGAAAGAGCCAGCTCTGGCTATGCTGATGTCCTGGCTGGACTGGGAGCAATTGTGAAAGGACCCGAGTCACCTACGCACCTGCACGGCCTCCGTCTCCACCGTTTTCTTCAGTAGCTGTATATCCTCTGCAGTCGGGGTCTCCGTTTCCATGCAGCACACAGAAGGCAAGGGTAGAGGTGCATAATACATGGGGTACTGCAGACAACACAGACAGCTGCAGAATCAGCACTCCATCCAACACCAAGCCTTCTCCCCCAGCACGCTAACACAGCATGGCACAGTTCTTCCAGCTGCCCTCTCTGGCCCCCGCGAAGGCAGCAGTAGGGACACAGGCAGGGAAGGAGTATCCTCTCCTCCCCTGTGCCCTCCGACTCCCAGCACGCTGCACGTGCAGCTGCAGTTAAGAGAGTGGTCCAGAAACACACACGTGCTCTCTATAAGGCAGTACTTAGAGGTCAGTTCTACAGAAGGACAGGCTGATAAAACACTGCCAACATTCCCAGGACACTGTTTTTTGGGAAAGACAGACCACTACTGCAGCAGTGTCTATAGGACTGAGATTAAGTGCTAAAGCCTGCTCTTGTGGGCTGAGGAAGCAGGTCAAGACCCCCAGCACATTCTTGTCTCATTCATCCTAGGTCCTGTTGTCACCCACCTGGGGGTTCAGCCGAGCCAGCTCCTCTATTTTCTGCCACATCTCTTCTCGTTCCTTCATCCTGAACCTTCCCCTGTGGAGAGAGAGAGCAAGAGCAAGCGTGAACTCCTGGGGAAAGCGCAGCTTTCGCTCACAGGATGACAAAAGCAAGAGACAGCAGAAAAGTGCAGGCAAGGGGAAGAGCTGCCCTGCCATTCAGAGACCCCTAATTCTATCGAATTCTAAACCTACAGGTGAGATGAGGCAAGAAGAGGGGACACGCTGCAACTAGCAGAGGGTAGGCGGGCATGCTCCTCGCTCACCTCGGAGCACAGGGTGGCAGCAGTGGGCTGCACAGGTACTTTTGCCCCGGCTTTGTGCTGCCAGGAGTAGAGCAGAGTGTCTGGTTTCTGGGGGAAAGCCATGACACCAGTCTGGATTTCAAACACACACGGTCTCCTGGTGCCCCACAGATGCAGAGGGACAAGCTGTCATTTCCAATAGAGCTGGGGTTCCGCTGTCCACTGTTCCTTCTCTCTCTAACCACAACACACCAGGTGGTTGCCCAAACATCCCAGGCACAGCTCTTGAACTTGGCACAGACTTTGGCACACATTTGAAGTGACCGTTCGGCAGGGCCATTTATAAATCCCAGGACAGTGAATGTTCCCTGCAAACAGAGGTGAGCATCTACCATCCCTTGTTATTCTCTTCTACATTTTCAATGTCTGCACGAAAATCTCTGCTTTATTTATATTATTTTAACAACATGACTTTCATCCCAGCTACTGGTCTCTCTAGTGCCCTATCTATCCATGTTAAGGAAGTTCTTATACTCTGTAATCACATCACACTCTTGAAAGTCATGTAGGCTAAGAACGAGAACGAAGCTGCCAAGGTTTCAAGCAGCAGATTACTCCACCAGAAAACACGGGGTCACAAAAATCCCTCCAACAAACCAACCCCCAAACAGCCCATATGAATAACCCATTGAGGACAAGATACTATCTGCCCCAACCTCCCAACTGGCTTTCTAAAGGATTCTGGTAATGCAAACAGTTTCAAGATGCCTGGGGAGATGAGAAAGGTGCAGCCAGCCCATTTGCACTGACCAGCAGAGACAGCCTCGCCACACGTCCCTGCAGAGTCTGTTCCTCATGACCACCCTGGCTGTGGCTGCACAGCTGGGGGTGCAGCAGTGACAGGCCTGAGCTGGCATGTCAACTAACTAAAAATGAGGCTAAGCCATAATCAAGCCTCTCAACATCTGGTTGCAGCCTAAGAGTGAACCTACAAGCTTGCTCCTTTCCCCCATTTCCTATTTGCTGAGTGTTTGCACATGCAATCCTTCCCACACATGCTGTTTTCTAGTTCACAGCACAAGGTTTTCTGAAGCCTAATTAGGCACAGAGGCACTAGACAAAAAAACCAATCATCTTAACATGAGCAGAAAACTGCAGCACTACCCATCCTTTTATTGAACAGCTCTGAGCTGTTTTGTTGAGCTTTTTCAGAACAATTCTTCATCAGTCACACACCAATACTGGGAACAGCCACCTTCAGCAGCTAAACAGGGAGAGAAAGCTTCTGATGGAAACACTAGGTAGATCTTGTAGGAAATGTGCTGTCACTGTGACTTAAAATATATGTGAAGATATTTGTGGGCTTCACAAACGCCCTAGAAGGGGAAAAAAAGAAATCTTGCTTGCTCCCATTTTGGATCCTAAAAAAACCCTTAATTTCTCCATAAACAGGTTACCCATCTGAAGTTCTCATTCATATATCCACTTATTACTTCTTATCAAGTTATTTACTCCTATTTCACAAAACAACAGCCCCAGCAAGGATTAGCTCTGCTCTCCCCACCAGCAGCCCTGGCTCACCAGGAATGAGAAGCACTATTTCATGTCACTGAGTCAGCAGAAAACAGATCAAAAAGAAAAAAAAAAAAAAAGAAAATTTCCTTCTAGCTTACTGGACTGACTCAGCTCACCAAGGCAAGCCATAGAAGCACCAAAATCAGCACAAGGCAGCAGAAAAAGTGGAGTTCTTTCCTCTTTACAGCATCATGGCACAAGTACTTGCTGAGCTCAGATTTTATCCCCACCATTCGCCCTTTGAAATTGCAGGAATTATGCCATCTTTATCACTGGAAAATTGAAAGCATCCTGTGGCATGAAAGATGCATTATGCCCGCTGCAGCAAAACTCTTCAGAAAAGTCTTTCTAAAGCAACAGGATTCTACTGACGTCACTACAACATTTATGAACTGGTAAATATTTCCAAGGCAGAGCAAAGCTGAGTATCCTCTGCATGGCAATCTATTTCCTTATGGCTCAGCAAACTCTGTCAACTCTTTTCTAGGCTACCTGCTTCAGCAGGACGGAAAGGGTTTTTATCAGGGTGTGCCTCATCCCTACTCATAGCTATGGCTAAGGAATCCTACTTTTGGACAGAATTACTTACCACCTTTCCATTTCCCCTCTGCCTATTGGCATCTACCATCTGTTCCTGTACCCCAAGGAGACTTTAGGATGAGCTCGAGTTACTTGGCAAAAACCTCTTACTCACTTCTGCTTCTCTGCCTTGTATTGCTGTGTGCAGTCATCAAAAAGCTTTTGGTTCATCTCCATGAAGAGTTTCAGTGCATTGTAGATCAGCCCGTGAATTGTCCTGCAAAGGAACAAGGAAAGGAGAACAAGTCATGGTGGGCAGACCCGAGCTGCACAGACAAGAGGTGACAGCAGCAGCAGCAACTCATTTTACAGTGATGTGACAAAAGATTTTCACACAATCCCAGCTCTTCCCAAGGCAAAACCCCTTCCACAAACACAGGAGGAACTATACAACAGGGAGAAAGAGATGGAGAAGAAAGAGAAGACCCCGGGACAGGCCTGCTGTGGTCAGATTAATGAGTGTAAAAATACGCACTCACGTGTTCATTTCTTGCAGTTAGAAGTGGGAAATGGAAGGATGCTGGGGGCCTATTCAGGGCTGTTTTCAATGGGGCTTTAGTGCCTCCCACTGTTCACACCACATATACGCAATGACTTTTTTGGGCTGCCAGTATTTGGTCATGAGCTTTGTTGCTGAGCTGCCCAAAACACAGACAGGCAGCAGCCCCAAAGAGATGGGAACCAGCACACAGAATATCACAGAAGAAAAGTCAACTCTGAGCCAGCGATTTATGGATAGGTTGCACTGTGTGTGAGCTCCCTGTGGGACAAAGAATCTCCTAGGGAATAAAAACAAGTGTTGAAGCTGTCTCTGAAATACCTGACCCAGAGGCAAAAAGATGAGATTCAGTAGATTAAGCTCCGTGTCTCTACCAGCTCTACAAATGGAATATGGAAGAGAGATGCAACCCTGCTGGACTTAAGCAGGCTGTCCGACCAAGCAGATGAACTATGGGAAGGAAGAGGAGAATCTGAGGTACTCAACCTGCCCTCAGAAGATGTGGCTATTGCTAGAACAAAGACAAGGAGAACTAAGAGGAAAACACTTTCAGGACTTCTGTGATACCACTGGGAAGCAGAAAAGATGGAAACAGCAGAATCATGAATCTTGGCTGCTGCAAGAACACAGAACCGGTGAAGGGTTTCAGACAAGAACATAAAGTCCTTTTCTGAGCTCTGGAATTGTCCAGCCTCTCTAGAATTAATTTTTAGCTAATTCATTAAAGGAAGTGTGTTCAGTTAAGTTAATTAAACTTGAATTAACCAGGTAAGGAATTAAATGAAGAAGTCAGAAGGAAGGAAGTTGATAAGAGAACCATAAAACAGAGTCATATCTAGGAATCAGACACAGGGGATAGTATTTGACATGGACAGCTGCCCAGTTAGTTCTGCTTTCTCTGTTTTTCCTGTACTCAAGGAGTCGGGCGCCACATCAGCCAAGTTCTCTGGTCACAGAGAACATAAGGGTGGGACATTAGCTAACAAACAGCCAGAAGTCAGATGGAAAATCTACTGCACGTTTCTGAGAGACTGGCAACATTAGTGACAGGCAGGTATCAAACTCTATGTAGACTCCATGGCCCCAAGGCTGGCAAATGCAGGCGCCTCAAGCCTTGCAGAAGCAAGCCACTCTGGTCTGCTTTTCCATGCTGTGGAGAGATGGCTGGGGGGTAAAATCAGGAGACACTGAGAAGTTACATTCACATCCAAACAGAAGCTATAACAGTACAATTATAGGGTAAAATGCAGCTGCTGCTCCCTGGATGGAATGCTGTTGGTGTGCTCAAAGCCTCCTCCAGGATGGTTCCCCATACACACAACCTGCAGCCAGAGCCCCTGCTGAGGGGGATGGAACGGAGGGTGGAGCGGAGTGGAAACATCGCGGCCAAGTTCCGTTGGAAGTCCTGGCAGGGAGGGGAACTCGATGGCGCTTTGCAGCTGATAAACTGCACAGGGCCTGTCAGCCAAGGGAGATAGGAGGAGTCCGGTGGCTGAGGCAGGAACCGTGGCGAAATCACCCTCCTCGGATGAACTTGGTTCATTATAACACAATTGTATGAACGTGCATCCCCGTCCCAAAGTCACCCACCCCAGGGTATGGCCACCCCTCACGGGGCACGCGCTCTGTGCTTCATTGGCTACACCTCTGAGAGCAAAGCGAGAGAATGTTACACCAATCAGTAACAGAGGCATGTATGACTAAGAGTCACTCAAGCTCCACCTAAACGCAAAGAAATAGTATAAAAGTAATAGGAGAATAGGAGTAAGTTAGGGAAGACTCCATCGTAACTACCGGGAGCAGTCAATGGGCTGAACCCCTCCTCTTTCCCTGTGGGTAAGAAACGTTCTCTGTGCACACTGGATACTTTCACTGGCAATTAGAGCTTCCCTGTATACATTACATACATAGCTCTGAATACATTTTTGCAGTCAGATACTATGACTGGCAGTCCTCGAACCTTAACCTGTTACAATTTTCTGTTAATAAGGAGTGTTATTCCATGAACTGTCAGTGAGTCCTTCCCAGGCAGTGGCAGTCACCAGCAACAGGGAACATAATCAAATAAAGTGTAAGACCTGCTGAGGGGGTCTTATGCCGTTGGCATATTTCCCTGAGTAAGTCAGTTGAACTGACTCAGGAGGACTGTTCAGTGAAGGGTCCCCCTAACGGGACACTGGCAGACTGGTTGGTCACAAGGGTCTTGGTTTTCCTGGGGTGCTGGCAGACAAATCAAACTCTGAGGATTGAGGAAATCTCCCTTTTCCACGCTACATGCTGATTACCACCACCAACCCCTCTGTCTCAGCAGCTGGTGCCACCAAGCACCATGCATTGCTGCGCTGCAGCAGCATGCCCCAAGACTGCCAGCGGGTCAAACAATTCAGCAAGTATCAGAGCATGGGGGAAAACCTACTTGTTCCAGTGACTCTTGGAGTTCTTGTAGAGCGCTGGAAACATGATTGGGAGGATTTTGGCTGCATTATCGCTGATCAGGCTCATGATATATTCATTGTTCCAATAGTACAGTGCTCGCTCTGCCACCTGCAGTGGGAGACAAAGCCATCTTTGAAGAGTCTCCTTCCAGTAACACCTGTGGTGCACAGGGAAGCCACCACCCAGCCAAGGAGCCCACACGCTTCCCCACAGCACAGGGCTGACCTCCATGAACTTCTATGAGGCCATTTATCCCTCCTGCCCAGCCTTCTTTGCCTTAGCCTCTGCCAGACACTTCTCATTTTCCCGAGAAAAACCTCGTGTTCTTGAATAGACAAGCCTACTGTCAACATACGGATGACTCCAACACCCTTTACACAGCACTTAAGGACAGTAATGTCATCTACTCCAGGTCCCAACTCAGATGAGCTCCGAGCCGTCCTCATTTCCTCAAACCGTCCTCTGTGAAGTTCCATTCCTCTCTGGCTTTCCCACAACAGAGTCTCTCAGGGCTTTGAAGCATGTTTCAGTCACCAGTCCCACAATTCAACCCCTTGATTTAGTAAGGGTGAAAATATGGAAAATCTTGGGGCAGCAATCCCGCTCTAACAAGACAAACAAGTCTGGCAAGTTTCCACACAGTGACAGACAATGCAGGCTAACTTCTGCATTTAGTGCCAGCTTGAGAATAGCTTAAAAACCTAGGAAAAGAGACATCCAGACTCAGTTTTATATTTCAGATAATGCAGAACTTGCTATATCCCCTTAACATATTGTTCCACACCAGCAAATCAAATGAAACTCAGTTTGTGTTCACTTACCTAGCTTTTGGTTTTCAAGATTTGGTTAAGCCTTTCTCTGCTAGATTAACACACAATCCACGCAGAGAAAATTCATTCCCACCAAGGTGCTCAGAGTCACCAAGAAGTCAATTCCTAAGTTTACTCTTCAGATGAACTGTAGACTGTTCAGCCTGACCATTTGGGACATCTTTGGAATTAATTTTCTTAGGCTGTAAAGTGTGTGCACCTTCTCCAGGTTTCTCAGTATTGTTCTTCAGAGTTTGGCAGCAGATGAGGGCTGCTATCAAGTACAGGATGTCTCTCCTCCAGCCTTTACCCTACTTTATTCAAGCTCCTTAGTTCCCTCTGGCAGTGCCCTCCACACCCAAAGGTCACATTAGTCCTTGGGTTCCCATCACCACACCAGTAAGCCATGTCCAGCTGGTTTCCATCATGCTCCCCTAGTCCTTTAAAGGAAACTGATTTTTCACATACACGTGTGACCTAGACTGACCTTATTTTTGGCTTGTAAACACATGACTTTGTTCCTCTCTACATGAAAAGACAGGCTGAAGCCAGCCTGCCTCGCTGTGCCGTCACTCTCACTTGGGAGATGGCTGTGTCATTTCTTCTTTAACACCCCACCCTATACCTGGGTCGGCCACGAGTTTCACCAGCAAGCTGTCTTCTTCCTGGGCACTCTAAAGCCGTGAGCCAAGAACACCTGCTAGCAGCTACTAGCAGGTCCTACCACCCTGTACATTTTAAACCTTAAGACTACCATCCACAGAGATTATATTAACCAGCCACTACAACCAGTTTCCCCTCAGCAAGAACAAGGAAGAAGCAGACTCCAGCGCTTCTCCAGTATACCTCACTCTTTACTACCTATGCCAGAATAAAACAAAGGACCTTCCCTGCACAGTCTCTTTGGTTGGCCTCCCTCAAACACTGCAGAGTGCTTGGTTTTACTTCAACAGGGTGACCCTGGATGGATCTCCTCCGTCCTTGCTAGCCAAAACAGGAGGTGGCAGAGCACCTGTGCTCCAGCCCCAGCCTGCAGCAATACCCGGTGCCGAATAGCACGGAGTAGCAGGAGAGGCTCCACTGCTCCGCTCTGTTTTCTCTTTGGATGAGCTCACGCTGTGGTTGTGGTGAGGATTCTCACTGCTTCCCACCACATGTCACCCCAATACTCACCCTGGTCACACCTCCACGTGCCAAACACAAGCCCAACAACTGTGGTGTCACCCTCACATGCCAAGTGGATTACAAGTCAATGCTCTATCCCCTCCCCGAGCTGCAACTTACCTGGAAGTGTGGGCTGGAGACACATTTGGCCAACTGCCTGAACAAGGGCTCCATAACTTTCACAAACTCTGATGGCTCAATCACGTCCAGGATCTCCTCCAGCTCATTTAAAAACATCACCTCTTTGGGACTGTGAGTTTTTGGCCAGAACTTCAGCAAGCCCACAATCACCTGAGTGGGGAAGAGCACAGAGACAGTGTTAGAGGCTCAAAGTCAACACCAGCGGTAAAACAAATTTTTAAGTGTCTGGTCACAACAGCAGAGAGGAGGAAGTAACAGAATAGACTTTCTCAGAAAGTCAGGGTGGGTGACCAGGGAAGAAAGGAGACAAAAGCCCAAACTCTGCCAAGTTACACTCACAGCAGCAGCTCTGCCTAGGCTGCTACGATTTCATATTACAAGCACCAAGCTTAGAATCACTTTTTATCCCCAAACACAGCTTAACACAGAAGGGTGAAACTGAAGTGGACAGCAGCTGGCAGACAGGGCAAAGTAATCATGGAAGATCAACTAATAAAATTGGAAATGCTATGGAGAAGGTCTCTGAAGAGTCATTATTCAAAACACTACGGAGCTTGAATACTGGGGAGCACCGAATAAATAACGCAATGGATGGGTTTGGGACAAGGAAAAGAAATACTGCATCACACAAAAATAACTGGATTATGGAACTCATTCTTGCGAGACTTTGTGGAGACTCAAAGTCCAAAGAGACTCCAGAATGGAGCAGATGAGTTTACGGAGTTTACACCTAATGGTTATAATTAAATATGACAATGCAGATGCAACTTCTGGCTGAGTAAAACTACTGCTTACAAGATTAGGAAAGGGCTATATCTCACTAGATTTTATTTATTTATTTTTAATACCGCTTCCTGTCCTACCTATCTGCTTTTAGTCACTGTAAAGGCAGGATCCAAGATGCTGCAGACCTTCACTCTGTTGGAAGAAGAAATGCTTACTCTGTGGACACTAGTCACACACAGCTGGCCATAGGAGCTGCCCTTTCAAACCTCTACACTTCGGCTACCTGATCCTGAAGCCAGCACTTGAGAGGAAGTTCAGAGCAGCAGAGGGACAGTAATGGGCAATGGTTTACAGATACAGCAGGTGCAGAGATACCTGAGCAATATGTTTCTGCCAATTCAAGGCTTGAGGAGCCAGCAGTTCATTATCCCCAATGTTTGTCATCACTCACGTCTGCCATTCAGGCAAGAGTTAGCTCCAGTGACTCAGAAGTAATTTCACCTACAACTAAGGTGGTGTGAGGTGTGTGGAGTCTGTGTTTGCTATTCCTGAGCACCTCTGAGGCCTTGCTCACCTGGCAGTCTTTCAGATTGCTGTTAAGGCAAGAGCTACCATGTCAAGCCTTGCTGAGCAAGCTTCTGGGAGGCCCGTTTGAGGCAAGTGTGGACCCAGGGAGTAATCCAGCCTCTTTCCAGCACCGCTGGAAAGTGCATTCAGACCCTTGCTGATGTAAAAAACCCTGTAATTCTTGCAGACTTCAATAACATCAGCCATCTGGGGAGTCCATTCAAAACCTTCACAAGCAAGGTGCTTCAACAGAACACAAGTTGTGGCAACGTGGCCTTGGTATGTCTGGTTGAGACACAACACCCACTGAAGGTAATGAAATTGGGTCATTCCACTGCTTCCTACAAGCAGCAAACTAGACCTGGGTCTGTAATCCAGGGGCCACTAAATTGTTATCCAGGAAACAGCGATGAGCTACAGAGCTTTATTATCTGACTAAGATGCAAAGTGAATCCTGGAAATATTGACAGATTTCTATTTCTCTCTTCTCCCTCACCCTTAGGAGGTGCTTTGGCAGGAGGCTGTTGGACTGGATGTCAGCCGCAGGAAGTACTCAGCACAATCAGGAAGCTACTTTATACAGTTTGTTTCAGAGCAGGCTTTTGGGAACAAAGGAAATGGAGAACCCATGTTTAAAGGAAAAACTAGGAGGCCTGCTTCAGCACTGCTGATGTCAGAGCCGTGGAGCCAGAAAGCTGACAACAGCTGACCAGCTTCTACCCAGCACAGGCAGGCTTACCACGAGCACACACATTTCAGCCAGAGAACAGAACGACCTCAGCCAGCATTACTCATTAAAACACTCACACTTTCGGTGCTCCCTGCTACAGTGACAGAAGTATGTGTTCTCTGCCCATCTGCTGTTTTGAGCCTGCGAAGCTCAGCTCTGTAGAAGACATTTCCTGGCCTGCAGTGGGTGGAGAAACACTTGTCTCCTTCTCGCACCCTCTGCCAAGCTGGCATTTAACCTGGTTAACACCCCATGTCCGTGTAGCCAGTAATTAGAATATGTGAGGTCTCCATCTACACTGCTCATCTTAGAACCTGCTGTTTCCCAGCACTATACTCTGAAGGCAAATGTGTCTACAATGTGACTTATCTCCATGAAGGTAGCAAACTGATGCTAAAGCTGGAAGGAGAATACTTTCATGAAGGAACAGTGGCATGCCCAAGTAGACCTTGTGTCCCAGGTTCCTAACCTCATCCCCACAATTCTGCAGTGAACTCCAGCAGTCTGGAGGGGACTCTTACTATTTCAGGGCTCCCACAAGCTCTGGTTCCATCAGATCGTCATGTATTTTGTCTCTGCAGCACCTCTCATTAGCCAGAAGCTCTGCCCTGGAAGAACAGCTTGGTATCCTGTTCCTTCTGCTACACCAAGATCTGAAGCACAAAGGAAGACTGCAGCCCACCTTCCTGAAGCTTTTGGGAGAGAATGCTAAAGGCTGGCACATGAGCAGTACAGCCCCTTCTGTCCACGGGGAGCCAGGCAAACGCAGTAAACACCACCACTGACTCCCAGCCCCTTTACAGCAAGAGTGAAAAAAGGCTGCTCTAAGCAAGCTGTGAAGCTTTTGGGGACTTGACTGTCACACAGAAGTGAAGCAAGGTTACTCACTGGCTCTGTCAAGCTGCTGTCTTTCTCCAAGAACTGTACAACACAGTACGCCAGCTGTAGGAAAAAAAACATGGCAAGATTAGAGCTTCCTCAAGTGTACCTGAGATTAAAGTGCCTCACCCCCTAGGCTGGAAGGAACACCATGCCCATTATGTTGCAGCTCTAAACAAATCCAATTTTCTGATGGCAACTGAAGTTAGGCTTTAAGACCAAGCAGGCAGGGCCTGAGCTCAGGACATTTGTGCAATTTAAAAGATAAAACTTCAGTCACCCAGAGCAGTCCACAGCCAATCCATTCAGATGCAAGCACAGCTGCACACAATGGGGAGGAGCAAACCTGACTGACACAAAGCCCTGCCCCACAGAAACAGGGCTGAGAGAACAGACATCTCTATTTAGTACCCATATTTTTTCACTTCCTATCCCAAGCTCTGATCTTCTCTATTTTTCTCTTATGTACTCAGAACTGGAAGAAATTAATCTCTAAACCAATCTAGCAGACTAGCACACCAACTTGTCCACATATCTCAGCGGTGACTAACAGCTGATACACCACATGCACAGGCTGATGACTGCAGCTAGGAAATTTACCTCTCTGGTTTCAGCAGGCCCTCAATATTTCACAAGCTTCCAGCACGGAAAGACAAAGCAAGCCACAACATTAAGACAGTGGGAAATGTCAGGATACCCTCCTATCACCCAGTGGCACAGGCCCAGACACCACAAGAATGGGACGACCACTACAGTATGGGACTAGTGCAGAGCCCAGAACATCTCACAGCAAGAACTGTGTACAATGCAGAAATGGGGCCTGGTGAATAGCTACAAATGATTAGCTTATAAACCCATATAAATTATATAGAGCTTATAATAGCTATAAGATTTTGCAAAATCCCAATCTGCCCTGGGAACTTGAAGCACTTCTCACCTGTGGATGGTACACACTGAGAGACTTCACTTTGTGCAGTGGTAACAAGACTCTGATGAGGAACATCTTGTGCTCTTCCTTCAGAGGCAAAGCAAACCCATTGATTATGCTGAGAAGAAACAAGAATCTTGTCAAAATTTTTACCCAGCAGAAATGCAGTGTCTCTCGCCTCACAACACACACTAGCTCTCACCAGCCCCTTGAGGAAGCACCCACCAAAAGCGTGGTTGCTGCAGCCCAGCCCGCACAACGTGCTCAGCGAGAGTGTTCTTGGCAGGCACCACAGGGAAAAGCCTCTGATGGAGCCTGGACTCTGCTCTGCCCTGTGCCAGGCTAAGCCCACGCACACTTAGGCAGAACCTCTGGGGAAGGCCAGCACCGAAGCGACTCAGTGCTGGACTCTTTTGCTTTACAGAACAGGAGGATGGCAGAAGAACAAGGCCACAAACAGAAGGGAAGCTGAAACCCTGGAGAAGGTTGCCCATTGCTAAGGCTTCTCAGAGCTGTGAGGAGCTCTTCTCTTTTACTGCCTGCTGAGTCAAGATAGCAAGTGTGATGGACTCAAACTCAAAAGAACAGGAGACAGATCTGGGGAGGAGAAGGCTACCACTGTATTTATCAGCAGGCTGGCTAGTACTTTACTTTACGCTCTGTCAGACTGAGATTCTCTGGAAGAGGTGTCTCCTGCAAGGACTGCTGAAGGAAGGCACTGCCTGTTCACACAGCACACTGGGCTGGGAGGCCTCACTCACTACGGGGCCTCTGGGACTTCCAAAAGTGGCCTTACCTTCCCAGGATCTCCAGTAGCTCTGCAATCCCATTGTGGTGTTCTGTTTCATAGATAAACCTAAAGAGAAGGATGAGAGATCATTGCCAAATGCTGGATACAGTTTGAGAAACAAGAGGAAGGAAAAATGCTGGAGACAGGGAGTCTAAATGGTACTAAGAAAGACCTCACCTGTAAAATATATTATTGATCTGCCTCCTCACATATGCTCTCAGACCCAGGAACTTCCCATAGATCCTGTGCAGAATAGTTTTTAGGAAGTCTCGTTCCCTGGGGTCTTCACTGTCAAAGAGATCCAGCAGCTGTGGGGAGAGAAATTCAGTCAGTGCCTGCATACTGCCTGTCTGGGCAAGGCTACCAGCAACACTGGGCACTGCTCATGCTTGGCAAAAACAGCTCTTTCAGTCGAGTGATGCCTTCAGCACTCTGAGCACAGTGGTCATTTCCCTGAAACACGTGACCTCCTAGTCACAAGCTGGAACCATCATTTCTTTCACCTTCAGAAGCACAGTGAAGGCCTGCACATTCTACAGAGCTGCACGGCCCCAGATTTCCCCTGCAAGGCCCTCGTGCCCCTTTCCACCTGTACAACGAGTTATGTGTTCCAGCTCGCACGCAGTCTCGCCCTGCACAGAAAATTCTGTCTGCTCGTTCAAAACAAATAAAGAAAAGTCACATCATCAAGCACCAAAATCTGCTGCATGTCCTTCATAAAGGTGGTGCACAGTGGCAGGGGCGACAATTACTTACAGATAGCACAAACTTCTGGTCAATGTATTTCTTGGCTACATTTGGTTGAAAGTCAGGTGATTCCAGGAACCTGAGGAAGAACTCATACACCAGCTGTAGGGGGAAAAGGAGAGATTACTTAGAAATCCCCCTCACCAGTGTTTACTTCAGATTTTACATTTTCCTTCTCCTTAAGGATTCGGGGAAAGGCTGGGAAGCCTGAACAGGAGCACAAACCTCAGTGTTTCCTTACCCAGATCAACTCAGCTGCCCTTGCTTCAAGGGGCAGGGATCTCTGGTGGCACATAACTGCCCAAATCTGCATGAGACCTCATCACCTCAGGTCCCCCCAAAGATAACATCCATCTACTCAGATCAAGACACTAGGCCTGGGAAACTCTTCTCACATCTTCAGCACACATCTCTACAGAGAACAGAAACCTCCAGAGATGGCAAAGGCTCCGACCCACTGGATGCCCTTGAGACACGCCAAGGAAGAACAGAACAGCAGAGAAATGAAACGGACCCCAGGAAAACACGCAGGGTCCTCTGCCTTCCGGGTAACTGACTCAAGGCTGGTTTGGCCTCACTAGGCCAGGAGAGCTGCATGCTGTGTCCCACTTGGAAAACAAAGGGCAGCTTGCTTGAAGAAGGCTATCAGTGCTGAAACATCAACTTCTGGTCCTGCTGTTCTCTGAGAGGGATGAGTCCACTCTCATTCAACCCTCCTAGTGGTTCTGAGGGGCCACTAGGCCAAACGAGATCGATGCATTTGAAAGGTCTGACTTTGGAATTGAAGGAATGATAGGACCACGCATCACAGGTAGGGCCTAGCTGCCAAGGACAGCAGTCAAGAAAAAACTGAGGTGCTGACCAAAAAGCTCAGCATTCGGTTGCCACAAATCCATGCTGCTGCTGCTGACTCCATTCTGAGAAACAAATCTGCCTAGCATCCATAGCACTCTGGTGCTGAGGACACACTATTTCTATCAATGCTCACATCCCTATGTCAACTGCAGCAGTGAGAAGTGATTAACCACTGCTGCAGAACGACACCTTATTTTCCCTCCGTATTTTCTGCTTCATTCTGCAGTACCTGCCTCGTTTTCTGCCTTTGTCTGCTTGACAACACGTCCCTGTGCAAGTGCCTGGAGCTTTCCTCCTGACTTCCACTGCTGAGCTCTGCTAAACCATGCTCACTGTCACTTTCCTAACCCCTTTCACCCAGTCTGTCTTAAAGCCACCTGCAGGTGAATGTCGCACACAGGCATCCACCAGTTCCCAGGCCACCCTTGCTTCCTGCACTGCCTAAGAGCCACCACTGCCCCTGGGTGGCAGGCCTGGTCTTTCCCCAGGAACCCTCGCAGGCTGGTGAAGCAGCAGTGGCAGGGCTGGAAGGCTCCAGCTCCACATGGACTCTCGACTTCCTGGAGATAAATTCACCAGATCTATATCCCCCACCTCTCCTCACCTGAAGGTGTGGCCAGGCAGCTTCTAATGTAGGCTCATCTTCTTCAGGATCAAACTCTGCTCCCGTGGGATTGGACGACGGTGGGAGTGTCCGGAAGAGGTTCACTGAAAACTGAAGTGAATGACAAAAAAAAGTGCATTAATGACATTCTGACACCTCACGATGGTCCTCCACGTAGCAAATCCTTCGCTGCAGTGCAACGCATTGTGATTTGTCACGGCTGTGCCCACGCACTGATCCCTCCCTGCAGGCTGTAGGGTCACAGTCTGCACAGGACCTCCCCAAGTGCAAGCTCTCCCCACAGCAGGCACTGTCACCACCACCACATCCACACACACTTCTCTTTCCGGAGGTGGGTAGATAAGGAATGGGTAGGACTGGGATCACACTCCTCTCTGACAAATCCCTATCCCCTCCTCCTCCCACACTTCCCTATTTCTTTGGCACACAAGCCACACAAACACTGGCTCCGTGCCCTACCATGATAACAGCTTCAGGATAGATGGCCTCGGTGACGACATCTCGGTTGTGTGTGATGTATTCCACCATCTCATTGAGACCTGCTCGCTTCACCTCCTTGAACTTCAGGTCACTGAGGGGGTCAGAGATGAAGTCAAAAAGAACGCAGCACTGCCGCAGCTTCTGGATGAAAAGCTCTTCTCGTTCGTGCGGAGGAGCATCTGTCAGAGAAAGCAGGGACATCTGTCCTTGGAGCCAGGCAGAGAACATCTTCCTGGTTTCCCCAGGTATCACTGTGGTTTATTCCCTGTGGTTTCCCCCTCCCCTGTCACATCCCCCTTGAACTGTTGGCGGGGAAGAGGAAGAGGCAATGTTATCCCTGCAGTGGACATGGGACAAGGCAGGCAGAGAGACTGCAAGGCCTCTGGAGTGACTATCCCATGAGGGGATTTCAAACGTGGCAGCAGTTTCTGACCTGATAAGCACTGATCTCTTCCCTGTACAGAGCACACTGAAAAAGGAACTCAACCAGCTCCCATCACAGACCAGTGACAGCCGTGTCCTGCACCCCAGAGACACAAAGGGAGCTGGGCAGCACACACTGTAGCCTAACCCTCCTCTCAGAGAACAGGGCGGAAGAGAAGGGCCAGGGTGGCAAGAGCTGTACAATAACAGATTCTCTTTCTGATATGACTGGAAACTACACACTGCCTTGGCCAATGACACAAACTTACCTCCTGCCTGCAGAATGCTTCTGAGCTGCAAGGCAGCTGCCCTTCCTTAAAGGCTTGTCTGTGTCCATGAGCAATGTCAGCAATGGGTCTGGCTCAATGACTGCTGAAAATGCTTTCTCCTTGTCCACACTCATGTTTAATTGCAACATAATGTACACTAAGTGCTAATACCAAGCTGCCCTAATGTGGACAGGTTCAATTGCACTGCAGCATAATTTGTAATGGAAACACAATGAGGAGAAGGAAGGAGGTCCTTCCCCAGGAATGGATGGATGGAGGAACTAAGGACAGTCTGCACCGAGGTCTCTGCACTTCACCGCCTTCCTGCACAACCTGCTGAGGAATCTGAGGCAACCCTCAGTACATAGAAGCACAAGGGTTTAAATAGCTCAAATAGGAAGGTAAGTATGACGTTTGCATTGAGAATACTCTGATTATTTTAGGCCATCCATCAATTCTCTACCTGCTAACAAGCCAAGCACCTTTCCCAGAACCATCCTTGCTGCACTGCCCATAAAACCAGTGGGACACTGGAAGGGTTGCTTTGGGAAGAGCCCTTACACCACTGCACTCTGCCTGGAGAAACTGCAGCTTGTCATGCAGGTTGCTCCCACCCCACTGCCTCCTTACCTTTAAGGGCTGGGAGTTTTTGCAGTTCCCGGTTTTTGCTCAGATTGAAACGGGAAGAGCTGTGCCGACGCTCCTTCTTCACAATCTGGGGTCCCCCTGAGTACTTGATTTTATTCAGCTGGGTTGGGGGGGGAGCGCTGTTACTGGGCCGCTTATTTGAAGGTGGCTGCTGCTGTGGCTGCTGCTGTGGCTGCTGCGGCTGCTGCTGAGGTTGCTGGGCCTGATGAGGAAGAAAAGAGTAAAACAACTCAGAAGCTTTACCTGCAAGCCTCATAAGCAGACAACATCAGCATCTTCTTGGAATGAAGAAACGGGGAAGGTTTTTCACTGTTGCACTTGCAGTTGAGTGCATCTCACGTGTTCCTGCCAGCTCTAGAGCTGTTGGTTGCATTTGCTGCATATTTGCAAAGTAAACATCAGTTTTGCTCAGGTCTGCGAGGCACCACAAAGGCACCGGAGCCTCTCGGCACAGCAAGTATTATGGATATGGAAAGTAAAGTCACATCTCGTGACAAGTTACATGAAGCAGAAATAAGAACTTTCCGTGGTCCAAACAGAAATCTCAGCGTGCTGCTGGCTCTGATTGCAGCACTCTGTACAACACACAACAGGCAAGTTTAGAAAACCAGCAATTTGCTTCTTTGTCCTTGTGCAGGGAATCACCTGGGAAAAAGCAAGGCAGTGTGTAGTACAGAGCAGACATAATGGCCTCGGAAAGGCAATGGTGAAGACCACTAAAATCATTGCTGCATTCATGGTCCAGGAGCACCTAATCTACAAACCACACGGATCATATGTACAAACATACGCAACCTCAGGTCCCAGGCTGTGGGCTCTCACAACACATCCTGGCTGCTCTTTCCATCTCTGCCTCACTGCTGTCTGGACTTCTGTAGATGGGCTTTTCCCACATCACCCCTTTTAGCCACACAAACTCTCTGCCTGCATTCTCCTCTCCCACTGCACTCTTGCTAAACTGCACTAACAGTGGCACTTTCTCATGTTTAGCATGTGACTCAGCTCTCTTCTGACCTTGCTGGAGCTCTGCTGGTTCAAGTCCCACTTGGACCATAATGACTCAATAACCGACCCTTTAATTTCACACCGACCAAACCTATGGAAAACTCAGCACAAAAGAGGGCAACGTCCTGCCAGGAAACAGAGGGATTAGCTGGAGACAGCACCCAGCCTACCCCGGCTGTGCTGCGAGAGCCATCTCCTTCCTGCTGGTACATGAAGCCAAGGAGCTGCAGGATGAACCTGTTTAGGATACAAGAAGAATAGCACAATGGATGGGGAGCAGAGGTGAGTGAAATCCTTGGACATCACTCCCTTCTTTCCCCATAATTCCCAGCTGCCACAAAGAGCACAGTGGTACAAATGCACACCTCACCAGAACACCGACCAGCAGTGTTTTGAGGGAGCGCAGGAGCTCAGCAGAGCTCTCCATCCTCCAGATGGCCAGTCTCTTCCTGTGAGGGCCAGCTGAGCTGCAGCTACTCTGCACAGTCCTTTCCCTGAACTGGTTTCCAAAGAGGTACAGCACAGCACTGCAGTGCAAGAGCAAGAGTTACTGCACCTGCAGCATGTGGGAAGGCAGCAAGGCAGGAACAGGGAAAGCTGTCTACAAGGAGATGCTGCTCTACCGATTGGGATCTGTAGAGCAAGTGCAAAGACTCCCCGTGGAAAACAGGGCCCAACACAAAACATCAATTTTTTGGTCAAGTCATTACTTTGAATGAGAAATCAGAAAGATTTTGGTTCTGGTTTGGCTCTGTTTGAAGGAAATCTTGAGTGGTTCTGTTTCAAGTTCAGCTCTGAGCCAAGGTGGGGGGAGACGACGAGATTTGAACTCTCTACAGCTTACATTTGTTTTGATTCCCTTCACAGAGCAGCGTTGTCCCATGATGAGAGGAGGGAGCCAGATGAGCTTGTGATAAAAACAGCAGTGTCTGCCAAACAAAGCAGGCCCAGACTACAAACTGGAGGCAACTTATACTAAACAGTGGTCTCTGCTCGGTTAAGTCAGGACAAAGTCTTGCTGGCCAGCTTCCAAGTCTGACAAGTTCATTCCTCACCCTAAATACCTGGGTATCAGGGCAGAGTGAGCCACTCATATTGTCCAGAAGCCTTTGGGAGTCCTCGTCTCTGCCTCACTCTCCTTCCACAGGGAAGAAGGGAAAAATCTGAATGCTAAGCCACCGTAGAGAAAAGATGGTACAGAGAGAAACAGATGATTCACTGGTGGCCTCTCAGGTAACACCAAAGAAAGCAGGACACGTGGGCCCTCCGAGCTGATGGGATATGCCTGTGCACTCCTCACCCACCCAGAGACACCACAGGCAAATGCTCAGAGCATGGTGCGTTTGCTGCGTGTGAACAGGCCGCATCAGGGGGCTGGAAAAGTCCTTGCCACCAGTCTTCAACAGTCCACAGTCTTCGACATCTTGCACGAAGAGAGACAAAACATAGCTTCAGGTTTAGCTGCCAGCTATTTAAGAAACAGCCATGCCCATGCAAAAGTCACACAACTGATATTGCTAGAGAAAAGCTGATGGTTGGGGAGGTCAGATATACTCATATGCTGCAGTGCTCAGAGAGTTTATGATGGATTGCCTGTACAGGCACTTTCTGGTATCAAGTTGAATCCCTGCTTTCAGGAGGTGCTTCCTGTGGCAGGCCTGCTGCCCTGCTGCCTTCAACACCTCCTACCCTGGCCACATGAATCAGAAGAGGCTTATTTTAACTTTCCTAACACTTTCTTCTCTGAAGTTTCCATCCCTGAAAACACGGTGGACTACTGAACCTGAAACCTTTTCTCTCCATGCACAGCCTCTTTCCCTGACACCAACACCAGCCAACCGCTCCATGGCCGCAGGCACCCCTCCACCTGACCAGGCTCAGCCCCCTCCTGACAAGCAGGGCTCACACACCATGGCAAAGCCAACAGCTTGGGGAGCGCTGTTTGCTGTGGCTGTTACACTGCACATGCTGAAGTGACCAGAGAATAGCACAAAGGCGTTTGCCCGAGCACAGTGGGGCAGCCCCACTTTCCCCACTGCAGTGGAGCAGCTCCTTGTGCCAACAGGATGGGCCAGCCCCAACTGAAATCGAATTAGAATTCCTGCACACAGGCTCCCTGGCTCCAGAGCACTTCCTCCCCACTGGTTCCCACCACCTCTCCTCCTTGTTAGGAACTTGCCTGCACAAGTCAATGAGCCCCAGGCCCTGAGCTTGCTCTATGCCATTCCTCTTCACCCCAGAGAACAGAGATCCTCTTCCCCCAGCCATCCTGAGCTGTGCTAGCTTCTCCTGCTCTCCCCTACCCGTGCATGACCTCACCTCTGCAGGCACTCCTCCCGCAGCTGGGTGCATCGCCACTCGGGAAGCCCTTTGTGCCTCACTGGTCCCTTGAGCATCCCCTGCTTGCTAAGCTTCCCAGCCCAGATCTGCTCTCAGCTCCTCCTCCTCCTCAGATGACTCTTCCCTTCCCATCCCTCAAGTCAGTACCTGCTCTCTTTGTCTGCTGTTACACAGCTTCCCTATTAAAACCAGGCTCCCTGCCTCAGAAGTAACACGAACACACTGTAATGCCTGTCTCTGAATAATGAACTCCAGGTACTGCAGTAACAAGCCCCATGGAGCTATCTGCAAAACATGAAAATACAGCAGCTCACTGGAAAGGTGCACCCTCTCCCAGAGCTGCAAATCTCATCAGCAAGGCTCCAAGCTACCCTAGAGGCTGCAGAGCAACTCCCCTCTTTACTGCTGCTAATGCCTGCTCCCACTTCCAGGTCATTAACTCTCTTCCCCACCCAGCTGCCTCTCCCAGTCTTTCTGGCCAGGAGGAGTAACTCTTTCTCATCCTCTCATTCAACGCTGCCTTGGTCGCTGACATTATTTCTTTTTTCTCCTTGAAAAGCTACACAGAAATTCTCTGCATTCATATATTCACCATGTTCCAGAGGGACTGAACTAAACGTACCTTTCATTTCCCGCTCCCTGCTCTCATGTTTTACTCCACTGCTCCTTGTCTCTTCCAAAGCAAAGTGCCCCCTCAAAGCCAGGAGGTGGCCAAGCTCTGCTGGCTATTCGCATCAGATGGATGCTCATCTTGGAGTAAAACTGAAAGAGCACTGCAGTACCTCTGTACTGAGGAGGGAATCCAACACTTGCCTTCCCTTGTGGATGTGCCTGTTTTTCAACATATCTGCCCTCCCAGGTCAGCTCCACTAAAAGCCCCTTCGCTGCAGAGAACAAAGCACTTTGCTTAGGGGGTTCTGGACTGACTCCCACCCTCTTCGTCTCCCTCCACAGAGATCCCCATAGGAGCTCCTCATCCACTGCATTTGCCCAGATCCATCAAAACAGAGCTGCTCTGCAACAAGCTTTACTCATCCCACCAGCCAGACAAGTTGCCTGCAAAACAAGTCACAACTTTCTGGTACCAGGATAAATTAAAGCTGATTCCTTCCCCTGCTCCATGGAGCAGGGTGTGAGAGAGGAAAGCACATACTGGAAGAGGGCTGCCCAAATGCTGCTCCCCTGCTGCAAGCCCATTAAGCATCTATTGAGATATGAAGAAAAGGATAGATCTCTTTAGTGCACCCAATTTTCACTCCAGAACAAGCAAGCAACCAAATGTAACTCCACAGGGGAATTCACAGGGCATGAAACTCTCACAATGGCAGCAAAGGTATCCAGGCTGGGCTCAGCACATCGACCCCACCAGACAATACCACTCCCAGTGTTTCACAAGTCAAACCATCTCTTGCTTCTGACACAAGGAAGGAGTTTTGCTCCCAGCACACATTACCTAATTCCTCACACAATGTGAAAGTCAAAATACCTTTCTGTGTTTCCTGAAGAGCAAGAAAATCGCATTCAAACTGGTATACATTTCTTCTTATCAAGCAAAGAGCTCTCTTCCATTCTGCAGCAGAGTACTCCAGAGACAGGAAAGCACCAAAAGGGAACAAACTTCACTGCAGACTCAACAGAGAAAGGAAGAAGAGACCTGTGGCAGTACACACTGCAGACGTGTCTCCTCTCTGCTCTGCTCTCTGTTCTTATGATCAAAGGAGACCCAGCTTTCCATCTTAAAGGAGGGCTGGATTTTGTCTGGAGTATGAGGAAGTGGCTGGGTATGTTTTGTGGGAGGGAAGTTTAGACACATCACTTCTAAGTTTCTTCTGCACCCAGGCAAATATTATGTGCCATTTCAGGTCACAAAAGAAAGCTTGTAGCCTGTGACATTCCTCCCTTCTTACTGCACCACTTGTAACCAGGAGAGCAGTGCCACAGCCCACCGCTAATTTGGATGGGCACATCGGTGTCACCTGCTTTGTTGGCTATCCACTGCAAGACCCAGGCTTTCCTACATCTTTCCAGAGCTGTGAACTCAGCAAAGAGTGCCACAAAAATAAAAGTAAGTCTGACCCCATAATTCCAACACAGGAGTTCTCTCACTTCCTCGGAGTCCGCAGACAGCTCTCCACCAAGCTGCTTTCAGCTGGATACACAAAATAAAACAGACAGAGGCAAAGGCCAGGATGGAGGATCTACAAAACTGCTGCCCGCTCCAAAGCACACAAAGTTAGACTCTGATTCCTTGCTGGCCACGCGGCAGGTTAGGCATGAGCACGAAACCGAGTGGCTCGTAGTAGGGTTATTTTCTGAGGCTCTGCAATGCAGATCTATGCTTTGGAGGAGACTCTAAAATAACATTGACTACGACCATGCCACTGAACTACACATTTCTTCCCAGTCTTCATTAGCCCTATATGTCTCCCATGCCCAACCCTCCAAATTACAAGCGCAACGTGTTCCAGACAAAGAAGCACACGGGCTTCCAGGGATGTAGAAGTGGCACAGCTTGTTTGCCAAATTGCAGCATTAAAAAAAAATACACCGCACATACATGCACGCTTCCTCAGACATGCGTACAACATTCTTCTGAGCCGATTCTCAAATCCCACAACCACTGCCCGAGTGCCAGACAAACTCGGGACGACCAGAAAAGTAACACTGAAGGCAAATTTGCACTAATTCTAAGGACAGCTCATCATACTATCCTATTCTGCTGAGGCCATTCTAATGTATCTACCTTGGCAACATCAAAACTGAGAGTGAGACTGCACATCTGGGAATACAGACTGTGCCTTCTTGTGAGGAATGCTGCATTCAGCAAGGAGGCTGTTTCACCAAAGAAGAACCATTTAATCTCTAGCAGTTTATTCTTTCAAGTGTTCCTATCCATTACTTCCTAATCTCACTCCTCCAGAAAAACGCCTCAGAAGAACAGATCTTTTCCTATTGCTTCTCACTACTCTCCCACTCTGACACAAAGTGACAACAGAGTTTATTGCGCTTTGCTCTGACAGGAGCACGGAAGCTGCTCCCATCTGTCAGGCTTCCACCTCGTTGATAATCATGGCTTGTCCCTTTCTGCAGCCAACTTTGCCATGCCTTGCCCACCTCTGTGAGCAGCACTTGCCCTCGGCTTCGTGCCAAATGTCTTTTTGCAGGTCTGTAGGGTATGAGACTCATCCGGTCTCATTCATAGTCATTGTTCCCTTTGGGCCAATTTTCCTTCTCTGACTTCTTAAGATCCTGGTGACATGTGTTATCTGGTGGAACAGCTTGAAGTAGCTAAAATGAAAGATTGAATTCCTCCTCAAAGGTGAGTTGTACATGCACCCTGCTGTACCCAAGGTGAAAGCCTTACCTCTTCTGAATTCTCTGCCCCACCATCCTTCCCGCTACTGCTGCTGCTGCTGCTGCTGCTGCTGCCAGGCTTTGTGGTACTTTTGGTAGACTTTGGAGACTCCTGAAAGGATGAGAACACATTCAGAGAAAACTTCACCTTGCTCCGAATTTTAGCATCTCTCTGCAGAGTTCAGGTGTGTGCTGCCACAGACCACTCCTGCAGCACGCCCCGCTCCGGACATCCACTCCCAGCCCTTTTCCCCTGGGAAGGACACCCTTGAACGGCTCCCCCGGCAGCTAACGCCCAGGGCGAGGCCACGGACCCAAGCCCAGGAGCGATGCTGGCATCTTCCGTCCCGGTCACCGCAGGCTGACCCCGGCGAGGCACCTGCGGGTGACAGGGCCCCGTGCCCACCCAGCCCTTCCCCGGGGCGCGGCCCCATCGGAGATACGCGGTGCCAGGGCACCCACAGCGCCGGCTCGGCTGCCCGGGGCGGCGGCAGAGGCGGATCTGGGCCCTCACCCCGCCGGCGGAGGGAGCAGCGGGGCCAGGACGCGGGTGCGGCCGTACCTCCCCCACTGGGAGCATCCCCGCGGCCGGCGGAGGGCGCAGGGCGGGCCGGG